>CM074448.1:29181609-29361609 GCA_037101425.1 Elopichthys bambusa
GTCACACATACACATACATACACTTACACACTCTCTCACACACACTCTTTCCCTCACACACACACACACACACACACACACACACACACACACACACTCACGGTCACACATGCACATACATACACTTACACACTCTTTCCCACACACACACACACACACACTCACTGTCACACACACACATACATACACTTACACACTCTCTCTCACACACACACTTTCCCTCACACACACACACACACACACACACACACACACTCACGGTCACACATGCACATACATACACTTACACACTCTCACACACACTCACTCACACATTGATTTTATGAATAGCTTGAATTAGTTATTTTAATAATTTTCATTTTAAAATGAAAGTTTTAGTTATTTTTATTTGAGTTCATCAAGTTGAACTAAATGAAATGAGAAATGTTTAATATTATATGTATATGTATAGGTTACATATATTCTGTTTGAATAAGGATAGAGATGTTTCTGTAGATAACTCAATAAACCAACATGTTCTTGCAGGTCAGAAACGGACACATCAAGCGCATCACAGACAATGACATCCAGTCTCTGGTGCTGGAGGTGGAGGGAACGAATGTCAGGTGAGTGTGTGTGTGTGTGTGTGTGAGACCGTCTGTCTGTCTGATTCTGATCACATGATCATCATGATCCAGCCTGATCCGCGTGTCTGCTCTCCACAGCACCACCTACATCACGTGTCCCGCAGACCCCAAGAAAACCCTCGGCATCAAACTGCCCTTCCTCGTCATGATCATCAAGAATCTCAAGAAGTATTTCACATTTGAAGTTCAGGTAGGGTCTTGCTGATATTTCAATTCATGCCATTAAAAATGAGCCAGAACACATGATGTATATCACACAACTGTGATTTCAGGTTCTGGATGATAAGAATGTGCGGCGGAGGTTCAGGGCGAGTAACTATCAGAGCACAACGCGAGTGAAGCCCTTCATCTGTACGATGCCCATGAGGCTGGACGACGGCTGGAACCAGATCCAGTTCAACCTGTCAGACTTCACGCGTCGAGCGTACGGCACCAATTACATCGAGACTCTGAGAGTGCAGGTGAGCTCATGAAAACACATGCAGGTCACATTTCAGCCCAAAATCAAGAGGAACAAAATAAGAAATTGCATCTATTTTAGGACTATTACGAATTGTTTTGAACCGCGACGAAAATTAAACCTAGATGTGCTTAATTGCTAGACTTAACGGTTGATTTATTGTTTATGACAGTGACAGCAAAAAATATTGTAATACAATATTATATAATATAATAATCGGCCTAAATTAAACAGTTTAACATTATTACAGTATTATATAACAGTATGACCATGACACAAAAATCTTTACAATTTCAATAATACACACTGTATCATTTATATATACGCAATATAAATAGACAGTCGAGTTTGGTTGTCTTCAAAAGAAATATATATTTATACAACGGATCTGTCTGGTTCTTGAATCTGATTGGCTGATAGCCGTGCGATATTTTAGTGATAACAGCACCTTTTCACCGTTTGTATCACTCCGCTGTCATGGCAGCCGGGCAAATCCACTGTTTAGACGAGAATGTAGTTGTTTAGACCTGTATGTGACTCATATTTAATCATAGAGCCTATTTTACAATTTTTTTTTAGACGTTTTCAGATATGCGTTAAATTTGATAATTTAATATTAAGGCTATATTTAACTTACATCCTCTATATAGCATAGTATATCAGCTACAACTAGACGGGAAATATCAGATGAAGACTCTTCTCCACTCTTCAAATACATAGACATTACCCTTTATAGGCATAGTGGTTTTTGAGCAAAGAAATTTACTTTATTTACCTTTGCATTGCATAGACGAGATGTCCAAACGGCGTGCGCACTTCGTTCACGATAGAGGATTTATGAGGTTTGACTGACAGTTTGAGGATCCAATGGAGTTACGAGGTTTTGTCACAAGCTATAAATTTGTATTGAGAAAGGGTCCATTAGTGCGTAATATGGATTGAGTGAAAGTTACATTAATACGCCATTAGACGGCGACAAAACTTTACAGGTGAATGAGTCAGTGAGTCGCAAGAGACTTTTAAATTGAAAGGAACTTTTGTAAAGGATGTTGTTTTAGTGCTGTATGTTATGGAAAATTCCCATAGCTGTAAAAAGGACAAATACAAAATTCTTCAGCGGACATTCAAACAGACTTTTATAATGGATATAATATTATGGACATCGGCGATCTCTTATTGCACACTCGTGCCGTCGTACTGTTGTATAAACGCAATATCACAAATATGTTCAAAAATATATTTATAAATATATTTTATCAAATGAAATATATTCTGTACATACATAATAAATATATAAATAATTAAATTAAATTATATATATATATATATATATATATATATATATATATATATATATATATATATATATATATATATATATATATTACATTTTCAAGCATGCTCACACACATAATATTTTTACATACACACACACACACACACACACATATATATAATGTGTGTGTGTGTGTGTGTGTGTGTAAAAATATGATGTCAAATAAAATGTTTATTTTTATTTTCCTCTGTAATTTTGGGGTTCAATTATGACATGTACTTGTTTCTGATATTTCGATATTTCTGATTTTCAATATTCATATTGAAAGAATGATGAACTGTTCAATGCTTTTAAAATCTGCCAAAACATCAGCAAAAAAAATCTTCAAAAATTTTGATCTGCTTCTAATATGTGCATCTCTAGATTCAACCAAAGGTTATCAGCTAGTTAGCTATGAACGTTTTTGCTGTATTAAGTTTGATATCTGAGCAAGATGTACACAGACAAACATATCGCATATGACATTGTGTGTCCTGTGGTCAAGGGTGACTATATTGTAAATGCTGGTATTAGAAGCTGCCAGACTGTGATTTAGATGATTAACGGGTTCCTTGTGTCTTTCAGATTCACGCAAACTGTCGCATCAGGAGGGTTTACTTCTCTGACCGGCTGTACTCTGAGGACGAGCTCCCCGCTGAATTTAAACTCTATTTACCAGTACAAAACAAAGCAAAGGTGAGCTGCTCAAGTGCAAACTCAACGTTTCTATACGGTTGTGTATTAATGTTGTGTATCTTCTCCACAGCAGTGACGCAGCAGACGGGATTCCTTCCTTTCCTCCCTCTGTTTTATCTGCACATGTTCATACTGGACGGATTTCTTGTTCTTTTTGTTGTTTTTCAAGTGTTGTTTTGGATCTGTGATTGGTTTCCATCTACTAAATAAATATTTTATATGCACAAAGTGAACTTGGAGGTCTGTTTGATTTTCTTGTCCATATTTCACACACAACTAGATATGCTGGTGTTTTAAAAGATTTATTCAACCGGAACATGATCTGCCAAAAGCGCACAAGAAAAAACATAATGTGTCTTCAGTTACAAACTTTGGCTTTCACAGGAAAAATCTGTGAATCTCTCAAATGTTTTGTAGAAAGGTACTTTAAACTTAATCCAAAGACTGCTCTCCAAACAAATCTGTTCTCACACCTTATTGCAGCAGTTTCAATAGAATAGAAGTGAATTCACATCTCAGTATTATCATAACCATGGTGAATTATGAGTGTATCAATAAAACATTGTCTGTGAGATAAAAAAAGACAATATTATAGATAAAAAGTGTCTTATCAAAAATAAGATTTTACACCCAGGGGAAAAAAAAAAAACATACCTGCAGAATCATCATTAAAAATAATAATAATAATGGGACTAAGCACTGCAGCAGCGGACATGTTTAATGATTTCTGGATAATCTGTTCAAAAGATATGATCATATATATATATATATATATATATATATATATATATTTTCTTCTTCTTTTTTTTTAAGCAATATTTGACCGACAGAGCACAACCTAAGGTTAAGTTTTAAGTAAAAGAATTAGTAAAATACAGCCTCACTTATTTGGTGTCAGCTGACACTGGTAATATTGTTTTAAAGGTTATCTAACTTTTTGTTCAAAATTAACATTTAAACAATGAGTAAATATTAGTATCATCAATGCTTTCAAAACGTGTTTTTGTCTTCCCCTGATTCTCTAAGGTAAGCCTATTATAAGGTAAGCCTGTTTATGTTTTAGACCTGTGTCGGGATGGTTTTTGCGGGAAATTGCGTACGTACGTCACTCGCCCGTGCGTCGTGTCATATCCGCAAATATAGTAAAGTTGCTCCGGCTGCTTTGACGCGTGTCTGGTGTGGGAGTGACAAGAGGTTAGTTAAGTTGTCACAACGAGCCAGAAAGGTTGACGTGGAGCCGCTAAATCTCCAACCTCCGGGGAATCATCCATTTTAAACAAACGCCGAACAGAGTCTGCTGGCGAATCAGCACTGGCTTGGGTTTTTAGAGATGGTGAGAACTAAGGGATTTGAACTGTTGTTAAAACAAGTTGTTTTTTTATGATTCAACTGGTGAGTAAGGTATTTTATTGAACAGATAAGCTCTCTATCAGAGTTCCTTGTAAAGCTATGGTGAAGACTCATATTCATCCGCGCAGGCGCGCGGAGCCGAAGCACAACCGAAAACAACGTTCTTCCGCAAAGTCCATGTAGTTTTGTTTTTGAACCACTAGAGGTTAGTGTACTATGTGTAAAATGTAGGTTACATAGTGTACTGTGTGTAATCTAAAGAGAGCAGAAACATGACTTAAGGTCAATGGATTTACGAAGTTATCATGAAAATGTGCCGGATCGAAATTAAAATCTTGTTGTCTCGGCCCCATTGGTGCTTGGCCCCTAATGAACAAAGCAGATTTACCTTAATATACTGCAGTATATATTAAATAATATTGCAGACAATTAAAATGGCACAAAAATATAATTTTGGCTTCACACATTCATGTACAATGTTGATATAACGCATGTCTCATTTTGGAAACTAAAATTGACATCAAGTATTGAAATCAACATAAAAGCAGTTACAATCTTTAAATTAACCTTTAAAAGGGTCAAAAACTCCATGCATTTTTTAATAAAGTGCAAAGGCTCACAGATTCAATCAATCACACACTAAAGCAACAGCACAAATAGTTAAAACAAACATTACATTTATATCGCATACACAAATGAGTACCCATCTAAAATGCATTGGGAAAAATAAAAACAACATTTTTGGCACTGTTGATTTTGTCTCTGAATTGAGCAGTACGAAAATGTCAAGTACGAAACATTAGTGAGAAGGCATTGCAATGACGTGCTGCTTTGGCTCGGCAGTGTTTACATTAGATTGCACGTGATAAAACACGTCTGTTCACCTTCTGACTAATAATCACATTTGATTTGGGCTGTTAAAAATTTCCCTTCGAAAAATATATGCATTGTTTTTACATTCAATATCTCGGTTATTGCAGAAATAGTTGTGTCATGCAGCGGCGCCCTTTGACGCGCTCCCATAATGCAGCACGTAATAGTCGTGGACGTACATCAGAACGGCGGTCGGCTGGCCGATGATCAGCGACATCCAGACGGCTGCGTTGCCATAGTTTCCTCTCAAGAATCGGCCCACGAAATAGGCGAGTGGGATCTGAAACAGGAAGTAGAATATGAAATTTAATTTGATGTTTGATCATCAATTTTGTAATATCTCTAAGAAGTCTTTACAACATTTTATACGTGGGGGTCAAATGTCAATGAAGAAAAGATCACTCCTAGATTTTTTTCTGAAACTCAAGTACAGAACCAAGGAGATGTTTGGCCAGCCCTATAGAGCTGATGAGGAGAACTAATAATCATAACCTCAGTTTTAACGTCGTTTAAACAAAGACAGTTACTAGCCATCCATGATTTTATCTCAGAAATACATTTAGTGAGCAATGGGACAGTTTACCATGTTTACAATGAATAAAAATGATATTTAATACCTAGAGTTGGTAAAGGCTGGCCAAGTAAAGACTAAAAAGTAAAGGTCCTAAAATCGAGCCCTGAGGGATGCCAGTGGATTCTGGTCCAAAATCAGACCTGAATCCCCCTAAAGCAACAAACTTGTCTGCGTCCGGTCAAATAAGATCTAAAACGGTGCCAGAAATACCAAAAACAGTTTCAAGATGATTAAGTAAAAGATCGTTTAACAAGAATTATGAGGTATTTAAGACTGACCTGCAACATCATACCCAGGAACGCCCAGAGCCGAAACATCTTTAGAGGAACGCTCACTAAATACTGGCAAAATTAAACAAAATATTGTCAAGACTATTAACATACAGGACAAAACAAGACTGTAAACTGTAATGTAGCAATATAAGTGTGCAGTGAAACCTCATGGAAAAATGCAGACAGGAAGAACACGGCGATCTGAGCTGGTAACCTGTTGACGCCTTTCATCAACATGGGCTTATAAAAGTGTCTGAAGGGAAACAGAGAATGAGAAATCAATGGGACATAGAACTGATTTTTGTCATAATATAAACTCAAATCTCTGCGGCTACAATAAAACCGCCTCTGCCGCACAAATACCAGAAAAATCCAATCGTATTAATTGATAATCCCGTCTCACCGTAGGCACCACTTGTGAACAGGAATGTTCCAATTCGACCAAAAGTACGGAATCGTTTCAGAGTTCCTGCGAAAACAAAGCTCATAATTCACTCAAAATTACAAACTTTCATTGAAAGTCCTCATGAAATGGCATCTGCAAGCTCTTTTCTTCTGTAATGTGATTTGTTCAATGATAATACCACAGCGACTCCAAAAGTAATGCAAGTAGTAAAGGCCCATTCGTTATAAAGATAACTATAACGACAACTACATTAGCGTCTACACCTGTGGACAATATTGTTCTGTTTATTATAAGCGTGCTGCAGTTTTGTCGTCTGCCGCTTTAAATGCTCGAGCTCTTTAAAGCAGGATGGATTCTGATTGGCTGTCAATTCATCAGCTAGAAAAAAAATCGTTCTGAAAATGATTCCAACGATCTATTCAATCTCAAAGAATTAGAATGATTATTAAACAATGTAGTTATCGTTATCAACTTTGGTGTGAACAGGCCTTAACTTAAATGAGTTTTTGATGTAAATGTAAAACATAATTCAACATATCACATGTTTTGAGAAGCGTAAATCAGCTCTGGATGGAGGAAGCCACTCACCACCAGTCTCGGTAAAACTCGCGATCTCCAAACTGCATGAGCTCAGCTATGAAGTTCATAGAGGAGTGGAAATACCAATAGAAAAAGATGAGCCAGATAAAATGATTGGGCACCTGTAGAGGGACAGGGAGAAGGGGCGGGGCTTGTGCCATTAGACACTCTGAGGAGGCGGGGCCACAAACATGACATCAACCGTAGCGACAGCAGCCGTTGTCGTGCAAAATTCAAGCCGCTTGATTGTGATTGGTCAATCATGGTGTTCTGCAGTCAAATATTTTTGTATAATGATGCCAAACTGTATAAATGTGTATAATAATAATAATTTACACTCAGCATGCAAATCATTTTTGAACAGATATTATAAATTTGACGAGGGCCTGAATTTCACACCGTAGCAACAGCAGGTGCCACAGTGAAAGCTGTAACAACAGTAGCCATAGCAACAGCACCTGCAAAAGCACTAGCAACAGAAGTCATAGCAACAGCATCCATGGCATCAACAGCATCTGTGTTTCTCGCGACACTTACAGCAAGTTTCAGCAGACGTTCAACTATTCTAGTGAAATCCATGTCCTGTTAAAAGAGACAGAGACTCATGTGATTAATTAGTAGATAAAAACTACATGCTAAAGAAGTATTAAAATCATAATTCCATCTTACATTTTGCTTTATAGGGTTAAAACATTAAGTTCAGATGCTACCTGAAAGGGTTTCATGGAGTTCTGAATCGTGGGAACCATCCACTATCAAAAGACAAAAGACAGTCATTAAAAACATCACAATATATATATATATATATATATATATACACGAATAAGCTTTATTTTCTAATGAATTCTTTGCATACCTGCTGTATTAATGCAACAATTAACTGCATTAAAAACAGCTGCAAGAGAAAGAAAGAAACAAGCATGAAACTCAACAGATTCTCAGGTTTGCTTCTGCTCTCATATACTGCCTCTCACCATCTCAAGCAGTCGGCGTAGTAAGAAACGTTTCCGTATCCGTGGAGACCGCGGGAAATTCAGCTCGTAACACAGAGTTGGAACGAAAATGAAGTAATAAATATCTGTAAAAAATAATTAAATAAATAAATTATGCCAATTTTAATCACAAATGAGCTGAAATTTATGGATGCTTGTTTCTGCCTTGAAATAAAAAAATAAAAAAGCTAATTTTGTGTTTTATCTCACAATTGTGACTTTTTTTGTGCGGACAAATATATATATATATATATATATATATATATATATATATACACACACATTCGATATCATTCATCATCATATCGCATGATATAATAATTCGTTCCCTCGTTTTCTGTAAATCGTGACCATGTTTTACTAATTCGTTCCCTCATTTTACTAAACGTTGGCCACATTTTACTATTTCATACTCCACGTTTTAAGTAAATCGTGCACATGATATAATAATTTGTTCCCTCATTTTATAAAATGGTGGCTATGATATAATACAACCTGAATTTGGGACGTTTTTTTTTAAAAATTTGAATAAAATGAAAACTAAAAGACTTTCAAATCACATGAGCCAATATTTTATTCACAACAGAACATAGATAACATAAATGTTTAAATAGAGAAACTTTACACTTTTATCCACTAAATGAGCTCATTTCAAATTTGATGCCTGCTACAGGTCTCAAAAAAGTTGGAACGGGGGCAACAAATGGCTGAAAAAGCAAGAAATTTTGATTGGGAGAAATTTAGCTGGGAGAACATCTAGCAACTAATTAAGTTAATTATTATCAGGTCTGTAACATGATTAGCTATAAAAGTGATGTCTTAGAGAGGCAGAGTCTCTCAGAAGTAAAGATGGGCAGAGCTGTGAAAGAGTGCGTAAAAAGATTGTGGAAAACAATGTTCCTTTAACGTCAAATTGCAGAGGCTTTGCAAATCTCATCATCTACAGTGCATAACATCATCAAAAGATTCAGAGAAACTGGAGAAATCTCTGTGCGTAAGGGACAAGGCTGAAGACCTTTATTGGATGCCCGTGGTCTTCGGGCCCTCAGACGATACTGCATCACTCATCGGCATGATTGTGTCAATGACATTACTAAACGGGCCCAGGAATACTTCCAAGAAACCACTGTTGGTAAACACAATCCGCTGTGCCATCTGCAGATGCCAACTAAAGCCATATGTGAACATGGTCCAGAAGCGCCGTCGTGTCCTGTGGGCTCATTTAAAATGGACTGTTTCAAAGTGGAAAAGTGTTCTATGGTCAAACGAGTTCAAATTTGACATTCTTGTTGGAAATCACGGACACCATGTCCTCCGGGCTAAAGAGGAGAGAGACCTTCCAGCGTGTTATCTGCGTTCAGTTCAAAAGCCAGCATCTCTGATGGTATATGTGGGTGCATAAGTGCATACGGTATGAGCAGCTTGCATGTTTTGGATGAATGCTGAAAGGTATATAAAGGTTTACAGACGACGTATATTTCAGGGAAGGCCTTGTGCATTTCTGCAGGACAATGCAAAACCACATACTGCAGCTATTACAACAGCACGGCTTCATCGTAGAAGAGTCCGGGTGCTGAATTGGCCTGCCTGCAGTCCAGATCTTTCACCTATAGAGAACATTTGCCGCATCATTAAATGAAAAATACGTCAAAGACGACCACAAACTCTTCAGCAGCTGGAAACCTATATCAGGCAAGAATAGGACTCCAGAAACTCATTACCTCGATGCCCAGACGTCTTCAAACTGTTTTGAAAAGAAGAGGAGATGCTACACCATGGTAAACATGCCCTCGTCCCAACTATTTTGAGACCTGTAGCAGGCATCATATTTGAAATGAGCTCATTTTGTGCATAAAATTGTAAAATTTCTCCGTTTAAACATTTATGTTATCTATGTTCTGTTGTGACTAAATTATTGGCTCATGTGATTTGAAAGTCTTTTAGTGTAAATTTTTTATTCAAATTTAAAAAACGTCCTAACTTTTCCGGAATTCGGGTTGTAATTCGTTCCCTCGTTTTACAAAATCGTGGCCATGTTTTACTAATTCGTTCCCACGTTTTACGTAAATCGTGTGCATGCTATAATAATTCGTTCCCTCGTTTTACTAAATCTTGGCTGTTGTACTTTTGATTTAACTAAAACAAGGGAATTAATTATTACAACGTGGCTACGAATTAGTAAAACATACTGACGTATTAGTAAGTCGTGGGAACAAATTGTTAATTCATGGCCATGATTATAAATATTTTTTCCTGCATGCCATGTGTGGGGTTTTGAAAGTTTATATCTCACAATTCAGAATTTTTCTCCAAATTGTGAGATACAATATAACCCCACAATTACCTTTTTTTATTTTTTTTTATTCTGTGGCGGAAACAAGCTTCCATAGAAATTCCTCCATAACTGAGAGTTATTAAACTCTCCATCAGGTTCAGGTTAAGTAATGACGGAAGAGACTGACCTCTGTGTGTGAGGTTTCCTGGATAGGTCACATGTTTGTATCCGGCTGTGCCGTTGGCTTTGTGCACAGACGGGCCTACGGGAGAAAGTTAAACATTATCTGAACGTATTCTGTGTGTGTTATTCTCTGCCAAGAGACCAGAAACAACAAAAACGCAATGACAGGACTCACTGATCATGTTGTAACTTCAACTTCACCAAGTCAAGACTTTTTTTTTTTTTGTTGAATGTTGGCTTGACAACAAGTTTGAAGGTTATATAAATACAATAAATTGAATACTTGTGATTTAGGCCCTGACAAACAATGCATTCAAATGAACAGTGATAAATTCACTGCTAAAGCCAATAACTAATGCATGCTATACTTGCATTGCATTAGGATTCATGCAGTGACATTTCAGAACACAGCAGTTGCGCATCTAGCGGTGTTTGCATTCATGTGTAGTGTGTGTTTCAGAAAGCATGTGCAGATGGGGATGTGCTTGCTGTCAGGTGTGTTTGCAGGGCTTGATGAAGATGTCTTTGTGTGTGATGTGAACAGTTGTTTGACTCACAGGAGTGAGCACGAGACAGGGTGCGGGCTTTGGCGTGTCTGATTTCTCTGCACCATTTGTTGACATCTCTGTAAGAGTACAGTTTCAGGAACAGAACGGTGAAGACGCCCAACGCCACAACACCACCCACTGCAAAACACAATAACACCACAAACATTTACACACAAGACATATTATATAATGTCTTGTGTGCCACAAGATGATCACTGACTGACTGATATATTTCAACCATGCTGACTAATCAGTCAATTGTTAAGAACTGATTAGTCAAAATAAAAAACAAAGATCATTTGAAGGAAACAAATTACATGGTGAAGGTAAAAAAAGTGCACGAGAAAGCAACGCTACAGTGATGTGTGCTTATAAGACTGCAGGTTAAAGGCGTTAGTATGAACATGGAAGGAGTTTGTGATACCTGGGGTCATAGAGGTCACGCTGAGAACGGTGACAGCTGGGAAAAACAAAAGTGCTGCAAGATTGATGCAGTGAAGGAATGTTCCGGTACTCTCTGAGATGGTGCCCTGGAAATTAGATTAGATGACTTTATTAAAATGAATTAGGTAAGAAAAACATTTGCGATATGAGACATTTAACTCGGAGAGACATTCCGGCACGGAATAAAACAATTTAAAGGATAATTGCGACTATTTATCTCACAATCGCAAGTTTATATCTTGCAATTCACACTTTTTTTCTCAGAATTATGAGACAAAAGTCAGAATTGTGAGGAAAAAAGTCAGTATTGTGAGATATAAACTCGCAATTGTGAGAAAAAGTCAGAATTACAAGAAATAAAGTCAGAATTGTGAGGAATAAAGTCAGAATTGCGAGATATAAACTCGCAATTGTGAGAAAAAGTCAGAATTACAAGAAATAAAGTCAGAATTGCAAGATAAATTTGCAATTGCAAGAAAAAGTCAGAATTACGAGTTTATATCACACAATTCTTAGAAAAAAATTCAGAATTGTGTGATTAAAAAGTCACAATTACCTTTTTTATTTTTTATTCAGTGGTGGAAACAAGCTTCCATTATATATAGATAATTTATGTTACAAAATATAAATTTAATAAGTACCAGTAGGATTTTTTGCATTTCTTTCCTGTCCAGACACAATGATTTTATGAATTAAATTTAAATCTGCATAATTTATATATATTATAATGAGAATGGAATTTTTTTCACAATAAGAATTGGAAATTGTCATAAAAATAATCCCACAATGCAAAAAAATCTTAAAGGTCTGAACATTTTATTTATACAACTGTTTTGTTGTTAATTTTGAGATGAAATGTGACCTGGACATCACTGTCAGTGTAATTGGTTATATTTGTAACGTCTGTAATCACACAGTTCATTCCCAGCATGCAACTCACCACGGATAGCTTTCTCTCTGTGTACAAAGCTGCCATTATAAACACGTTGGAAACTGAAAAAAGCAAACAGATTAGACACGGCATATTGAAGTGAGCATGCATAAAATATTGATGTGAATTTTTATGATATAACATTATGCATGACAGAAAGCATAAATGTGGTGTGAAATGATGTCTTCAGCATGAGCCGCTCGGCATGTCTCTGCTGACGGTCCCTAAGCAACAAAACACAAAGCACACAGTCTTCATACCAATGATCAGGCACAGAGCTGGCCAGCTGTAGGGGTCCTTCAAGAAGAGAGAGATAAACTGGATGGGATCCACCAGAATGCCATATCTGAAGACAAGAGGGAAAATGTCATTTAGATGCCTTACTTTGTAATGTGTCAAATGTAAATTTTTCATCATATTGTATCACGTATGTTAGATGTGTATGCTGCATTATGTATGTATTAAATGAAAGTAATCATCAATTAAGCAAACTAATGTAATTCATACAATGCTGTCATTAAAATAACTTGATTGTATTGCTATTGGTGTTTGTTAGGAAAAGCAACACTTTTGCTGTTGCTAATGCAAGTGATCTGAATAAATGTTTCTACTGTGTATTGTTTCCTGTCTAGACACAATGAAATCAGCATAAATTATATTCACGTTATTAAATATTTATATATTTTTTATTATTATGATATTATATATATATATATATATATATATATATATATAATAGTGGTCGACCAATACATCGGCAAGGCCAATCTTCAATATTTAGCATTTTTTAATTATCTGCATTTATTCATAGTTTGACCAATTTTTTAAAAATTTGTGATCGTTTCCTGTCCAGACACAGTTATCAGCATAAAATATATTTACATAATTGAATATTTAAATATATATTTTTATTATAATGATTATAATTTTATTATAATAATAATAATATAATATAATATTATATATATATATAATAAAAAATATATAATTATATATATATATATATTAATACAATATATTTTTTTATTGTCTGCATTCATATTTTTACCATTTTTTAATTTGTAAAAAATACTATAATAGGATTACATAATCAAGAAATTGCAATCTAGTATAGATTATAATTATAGAGTATAGATTTATAAGTATAAATCTGTTTATTTTACAGATTCAAATCATTTTTTTCATATTCAATTTCAAATTATTAATTTCTAATCCAGTAAATATTATGTAAAATGTATTTATTTATGATTTAATGCCATATCAGCAACAATGGCTATATTCATGGCAATTAACAGTATTTCAATTTTTAAAAATAATTATGATTACAATATCACTTCAGTACATTGTTTACAATAATTTAACAATTTTATCTTAAAAAAAAAAAAACATACATATATACCAATAACAACCAAAGTAATAATAACAAATTATGTAAAATAAATATAAATTTAATTTCAGCAATTGTTATGCATGTGTTTTACTATATTGAAATGAAATAGTGTGATATCATATATATCGGCTTTTATTAGCCATAAGACCACCCTGCTCTATATAGATATCGGCCATCAAAAAAATCACTATTGGTCGACCATTAATATAAATATTACATAAATATATAAAATGTAATGTCATATATAATATAAATACATAATTATTCATAATCATAAAATCTATTCTAAAATTCTAAAAATGTAAGGGCTCTTAATTTATTGATAGAAAACAAATTTGAATGTATTGCTGCTGATGTTTGCTGACTATTACTTTTGCAGGTTAGTGGTTTGAGCAAATCTTTCTATAGCGAGACTGGGCTGAAAAATCCCAGAAGTCAAAGCTCATGTATTCAACACCTGGTGGAAGCGACCAACAAACTGGAGAGCCTTCCATTTCTCCAGGGGACGGGCCCTGCGATTAGTCTACTATATGCCGCTTTGGATGAAAGTGTTTGCTTAATGACAAGTAACAAAAGACATGCATTTAGTTCCCGCCGGGCATAGTCATTATCTGTCTTATTCAGATGTTTCAGCTGGATCATTAGCCAAAAATTAGTGAGTCACTGAGCATGAGAAATCAAATTACCATGGCCGTCTTATTTGTGAATTAAACAACAAATGATGTTAATGATATACTTACTTTATAAGGTTCTCCAGGACCAGCCGTGCATTGGACAAAACCTGCAAACACAAACAAATAAACCAATTTAATGCATTTGTGGTTCATTCGTATCCACCCCTGCAGGGAAAACAAGAGTCACACTCCAACTTTTAAATGAGCTGGACGAGAACTGATGTTTAATACTGAAAATAAGATGATTCAGATGGTTTTTGCCACATCCATGACTATTTTGTGTATTCATTTTTATATAGATGTCATTTTAAGTGTTTGCTTTGAAACCTTGTTTCTACCGCAGAATAAAAAAAAATACAAAAAGGCAATTGCAACTTTTTTTTTTTTTGCAATTGTAAGTTATCTTGCAATTCATACTTTATAACTCACAATTGCGAGTTTATATCTCACAATTCTGAGAAAAAAAGTCTGAATTGCGAAATAATCTTGGAATTGCAAGAAATAAACTCAGAATTGCGAGGCAAATATCAGAATTGTGAGAAAAAAGTCAGAATTACTAGTTACAAACTCAGAATTGCAATAAACTCAGAATTGCGAGTTGTAAAATGGAAATTGTGAGTTATAAATTCGGATTTTGCGGGAAAAAATGTCAGAATTGCGAGTTGTAAAATGGAAATTGTGAGTTATAAATTCGGATTTTGCGGGAAAAAATGTCAGAATTGCGAGTTGTGAACTCGGATTTGCGAGTTATAAACTCGGAATTGCAAGAAAAGTGTCAACATTTGAAAGTTATGAACTTGGAATTGTGAGAAAAAAGTAAGAATTAAAGGTAGTAAACTGCAAATTGCGAGTTGTAAACTGGGAACTGTGACATGTAAACTCGGAATTGCAAGAAAAACTCAGAATTGTGAGGAAAATAGAATTGTGAGAAAAAAGTCAGAACTGCAAGTTATAAACTCAGAATTACTAGTTATAAACTCAGAATTGCGAGAAAAATGTCAGAATTGCGAGTTGTGAACTCAGATTTGAGAGTTGTAAACTCGGAATTGCGAGAAATAAATTAAAAATTTGAAAGTTAAAAGTAAGAATTAAAGGTAGTAAACTGCGAATTGTGAGTTGTAAACTTGGAATTGCAAGAAAAAAATGTCAGAATTGCTAGTTGTAAACTGGGAATTGTGACATATAAACTCAGAATTGTAATAAACTCAGAATTGCGAGAAAAATGTCAGAATTGCGAGTTGTAAAATGGAAATTGTGAGTTATAAATTTGGAATTTGCGGACAAAAAAACGTCAGAATTGCGAGTTGTAAACTCAGAATTGCGAGTTGTAAACTCAGAATTGCGAGAAATAAATTCAAAATTGTGAGAGAAAAGTCAGAATTGTGAGTTATAAACTCGAAATTGCGAGAAAAATGTCAAAATTTGAAAGTTATGAACTTGGAATTGTGAGAAAAAAGTAAGAATTAAAGGTAGTAAACTGCGAATTGTAAACATGGAATTGCAAGAAAAAAATGTCAGAATTGCGAGTTGTAAACTGGGAATTGTGACACAAACTCGGAATTGCAAGAAAAAATGTCAGAATTGCGAGTTGTAAACTGGGAATTGTGACACAAACTCGGAATTGCAAGAAAAGTCAGAATTGCGAGCTGTGAACTCGGATTTACGAGTTGTAAACTCAGAATTGCAAGAAATGAACTTGAAAGTCAGAATTTGAAAGTTATAAACTCGGAATTGTGAGAAAAAAAAAGTCAGAATTGCGAGTAGTAAACTTAGATTTGTGAGTTTTGAACTCTGAATTTTGAGTTTTAAACTTAAAATGCAAAAAGAAAGTCAGAATTGAGAGATATAAACTCTCAATTCAACAACAATTGTGAGAAAAAAGCCAGAATTGTTTATATCTTGCTATTTGCTTATATCTCAAGTTTATAATTCGCAATTCTGACTTTTTTTCTGAAAATTGTGAGTTATTAACATGCAATTGTGACATATAAAGTCCGAATTGTGAGATAAAAGTAACACAATTACCTATTTTAATTTTTTTATTCCGTGGCAGAAACAAGCTTCCATAGTTTTCTCATCTGGAATACATCGCTAAAACATTTCTGGTTGGATATTACAACAAAATTATACTGCATGTGAATCTACTCTGTTTAAGATGTTTATCATATGTTTGTACACAATATGGCTCTAAAATAGAAAGATTCTCTCCGACGATTATGTGTTGTATCTACCATAAAACTGTTTTTGAATACTGTCGCTAGCAGAGATCAAAGTCTACAGCCCAACAATCTAAAGAACCTCAGATAAACCACTCCAGTCTGATAAACACAGCTGTAAACACATCTGACCTCTGACCCTTCATGCTGTGGGTTTCTGCATAATTAGCAGGCCTTCTTGTACAGTAGATGGACCGACACAGACTCAGCTAATGAAAATTAAATCGTTTTGAATGTAAAATCAGCTTTATTTACACTAAATTTGCTGTGTTTGGTCATTTCATTTATTAAAAGCAAAACAAACCACCCGAAGGCTGTAATTTTTAATCAAAACTAAAGGCCTGAAGACTTTGAACCACTTGTAAGCGATGATTTACGACAGAAGAAGAGGATTTTCTGGAAGACTTTCTCATTCCAAAGGCCATTTGATTAGATTTGCGTTGGGAAAGCTGCCAGACTCAACTCTGACCTCATTAAAAGCGTAGTGCTAATTGATTTTGCACATAGGTCCATGCTATGCTAATTGCTTAAAGGCTATGGGACTTACTTCATGTTTATTTCATGACACACACACACACATACACATACGCACACATACATGCAAGGCAAGCACACACACATATACACTTACACACACACACACACACACATTGAGGACTCCACTGTTGCGCTCTGTTGCATCTATTTCCTCCAGTTGAAATCTCTCAAAAGCAGCCGTCTTTCTACTTGACTTTCATAATTATCCATTCATGGATTCAAAGCATTTTAGGATATTCCATGGGAATATGGTAAAAAAAAAACGAGGTAAAATCTAAATCCCACAGAGAAAGTCAATGCGATCGTGTTTCAAAGCGAGGATTAATATTGGTTTCAGAACTGTGATTTGCTTCCGTGGCTTTGAAGACGCTGCTCCATTTTCTCCGCGGTTCAGGGTGAAATAGATGTTTATTTTTAGAGGATGTGTGACATTTCTGAGTGTTCATTAAAGTAATCCCCACAAGTGTTTGACTTTTCATTACTACAGAGAAGAGAAACTTTAAGACTTTGCTGATCGCTCTGACAGACTGAAATTGACTTGAAGGACAGCTTGTCTTTTGATTGACAGCTCATCATAAGTCTGACTGATACACGTCTCTGTTGCATTAGCTTATACATCCTCAGCATATTAAATGTCAGAGTCATTGACACTGTATTTATAGACTGGCCGGCTCTGTTAGTGGGTCAAAGGTCACTCGAGGGACAGGCAAAGATCTCTGATAAGAGTTCAGCAGTACAATTCCCAAACTCCACTGAGTTTTATTATATGCAGCTGCAATTATGGTATTATTATGATATTACCAGGGTACATGTTCATTGAACAGTATTGTTATTGTTAACTAAAACTATTAAAAAAATCATTTTCAGTAATTTGAATGAAGCTGAAATAAAATATAATATTATATAGAAAACGTAACCTTTTTATATATAAAAAAAGATTGTTTTTCATATATCAATTTTTTCAGCTTTATTTCAATTACCAAAAACTATTTTAGTAAGTAAGTTTTAGTAAGTTGAACTACTAAGATTACTAAAATTAAAACTATTAAAAATGTTTTCGGTAATTAAAATAAAATATAAATATTAAAAAACTTAAACCTTATTGAACAACTAACTGAAATAAATAAGCTTCAGATGAAGTTCTAAAATTACTAAAACGAAATAAATAAAAATAAATTAATATAATAATATACAATAATATACACATATTATACAATATACTGAAATAAAACATAAATAGTACATTTAAAAAAAAAATGTTGCACTGGCAACAAACTTAAATATATAAGTTTAAGTACTGAAAAAATAAATTAATATAATAATATACAAATATTATATAATATAATGAAAAAAACAAATAGTAGATGGAAAAAATCACTTAAAAAAACTAAAAAAAAATGTTGCATTGACAACTAACTGAAATAAATAAGTTTAAGTATTAAAATTAAAAAAAAAATGAAATAAAAAATGAATAATATATAATAATAATATTATAGAATATACTGAAATAAATGAAACAAATCACAAACTTAAAAAATGTTGCACTGGCAACAAACTAAAATAAATAAGTTTAAGTTAAATTACTAAAACTAAAGCTAAATAGACATTTTTAAAAATTACAAAAGCACATATAACAAAACTAACTAAAACTACAATTAAAATTAAAGCTGCAAGCAGCGATGAAAGGGCCCTCGCACCCGGGCTCACCGCCACCCATTGGCCTCAGGAAAACAGTGAACAGTGGGCGACATGCATGTAAGTGAGTAAATACAGGAGAATTATGGGAAAGTCATTTCAAAGTGCCACACTTCCTGCTGCCAACAGGTGGCGCTGTGAGCGTAACTGAATATTGCCATGTTGATGTCTCCAGGCCAGGACTATTATTGAACATGTGAAGTTTGGAGCAGATCGGACATCGTATGCCTGAGTTACAACAACTTCCTGTTTCATGGTGTTAATCGCAAACATTAGCACTTAGCCAAGTGTTGCATGATTTAACGTGTTTCTAGTATGTTTGGCACTTCGTAGCATATTGAAATGTGTTTCAGGGAGTGAATTACAGTGTAAAGCATGCTATTTCCAGTTGCAAGCAGGTGGCGCTATGACTAACTGAATATTGGCAAATAGATGTCTTTAGGCCAGGACTCTTATCACACATGTGAAGTTTGGGGCTGATCAGATACTGTATGCTTGAGTTACAAAAGCTTCATCATTCATGGCGAAACATCGAAATTTGTGAGGACGCCACGGACACGCCGTTCAACTCTAGATCTTCGCAATTTTACGTCGCAAAAGCCTTTAGATTACACTGACCAAATATGACCTTGATCTGATTAAAGCTCTAGGAGGAGTTTGTTAAAGTACAACGTGTGGAAATGGCAAAAACTGCCAAAATTTTCAAAGTATTTCATTTTCAGAAAATTCAAAATATCTCACTTCCTGTTGGGTTTACAGATTTTGCACCCGTGGGCTTTTTTGTAGGTACTGGGCTGTTACATGTGTCTACTGAATTTCATACCTGTACGTGAAGCGTAGCACGAAGGGCGCTTAATTGAAATTTTGTAGGTGCCGCTATCGAGCCATTTTGCCACACCTAATTCTAAAACCCATATCAGACGTAAATCTGATGCGTGTGCAAAGTTGCATGAGTTTTCGAGCATGTTTAGGCCCTCAAAAATGCAATTCATTTCGGAGAAAAATAATAATTGGCCGAGCAATTACAATAAGCTCCTCACACCATCGGTGCTCTGGCCCTAATGAAATATGAAAATATAACAATAAAAGCAAAATATTAAAAAATATATATAACACTGCCAATAAAACATGCATGGTAATTTTTGTTAGTCTTGCTCAGCAAACGAATCTGAACTCTCTGACACTTTGTCAACATGAGACGAATGCATTAAACCTCAAACAGAGACTGGAAAATGACAGCATGCTGCTTCTCTTCAGTGTAAAACAAACAGAGATTGAGCGGAGGAATAAACACCCTCCGGGTTGAAGTGTACGGTTTAATGTGGTAACCCATGTGAATCGAGGCTGTCACAACATCTTGAGTTAAACTTCAGTCACTTCTCTCTGTTTTCACTGCAGAAATCGTATTCTGTAACTGCTTGAGAAAACTAATACGCCTGGCATTGTGTTACATGTCATATGATTATATGAGACCGGAGCCGAGGATAAAGGTCAAATTCTTACTCAATTCAGTCCTACTGAGTTCACAGTAGCCCAGAATGAAGTTGACGTGTGTGACCGTGATGAAGGGTGAACAAGTCTGACCATTCTGGCAAACGCACGGAGAATTACTAGATGTTTCCTTCTCGATTTTATTTTATTTATCTATCTAGATCATCTGAGGGCAAACAGGTGGAAGGACTCCAGCAGAAGAGGACGGAAATAACCGGTGTAATCACAGGTTGAAGGCCAACAGTGTGTCATTATTTATGTTCAGGTAACAGCGAGGGTGCCTAAACATAGTGCCATGTGCTCTCAGCCAGCGTCTGTAGAAACTCACCAGCATGACCACACACCAGTTGAGGATCCCTCTGTAGTTGCTGTATCCGCTATCAGAGCTGAGCAGCGACTCCTGCAGCTTGTGGCAGCTGAAGAGAATGAGTCAAGACATGAAAATGTGCATATTAAAGGATTAGTTCACTTTCAAATGAAAATTACCCCAAGCTTTACTCACCCTCAAGCCATCCTAGGTTTATACGACTTTCTTCTTTCTGATGAACATAATCTGACATTTATTAATAAATATCCTCACGCATCCGAGCTTTATAATGGCAGTGAACGGATGAGCTGAAGAAAGTGTCTCCATCCACATCCATCCATCATAAACGTACTCCACGCGGCTTAATAAAGGCCTTCTGAAGCGATGCGTTTGTGTAAAAAAATATTCATATTTAACAAGTTATGAAAAAAATACCAAGCTTCCGCCAGACCGCCTTCCATTTTGAAATTGCAAAAAACGGAACTGGAGTCGTGTCAGTTAAGGTTATTCCGTAAGTTGAATAGGGAAGTTGTGGGACGTAGCGTAAGCTTTTCGAACCGCGAAAGGCATTACACTTTCTTCGTAACTTGAATATGGAAAGCGGTCTGGTGGAAGCTAGATATTTTACTTCATAACTTGTTAAATATGGATATTTTTTTTTACACAAACGCATCACTTCAGAAGGTCTTTATTAGTATGTTTATGATGGATGGATGTGTTTCTTCAGCTCATACTCGTTGGTCCCGTTCACTGCCATTATAAAGCTTGGAATGCGTCAGGATATTTATTAATATATAAATCTCTGATTGTGTTTATTAGAAAGAAAGAAGTCATATAAACCTAGGATGGCTTGAGGGTGAGTAAAGCTTGGGGTGACTTTCATTTGAAAGTGAACTAATCCTTTAATGTCATATGGATAACATATCAATTGAGTGTAATTTATTGTAAAGAGCCCATATTATGCCCTTTTACAAAGTCTGGATTGTGTTTTGTGCTCTACTAGAACAGGTTTTCATGCTTGAATGTTCATTATTTTCCTCATATCCTCCATTGTTGCAGCTCCTCTCTTCCCAGTCTGTCAGTAACACTTCCTGTCTCTATGAAGCCCCTCCTTCTGAAAAGCACAATGTGCTCTGATTGGTCAGCTGGAGCAGTGTGTTGTGATTGGCCAATCTCTTCGAGCGTATTTGGGAAATGCCCCGCCCCTTACCATAACTGCTAGTTTCAACCAAGTGTGCCACACGAGTCCTGAAAAGTGAAGCCAAAGTGTCTCAATCGCCCCTAGGTGGCTGGATGAAGTGTAGGTCATAAACCCCGCCCTCTCCATGTAATATAATGGGACATTTTGACGTTATGATTGACAGCTTCTCTGAGCGAAGTAGTCACTGAAGCACTTTTTTTTGGATTTTTGGGAGGAGATTGGAGCTTAATTTCTACATTTCCAGAACTGTTTATTTCACACCGACATAACGTCTTGTTCTGCAGTACAATGTATTAACTGATTCTGCAGGAGTGTGGGCGGGACCTTGATATCGGGGTTTCACTTTACGCTCACTATAGACTCAAGATGTCATCGCCATATTGGCACACTGGCTGCTTTTTTACAGTATATGGTTTCAACACACTACTAACTAACTCAACCAGGCCCCGCCCCTTTATTCTGCGTATGCGTTGGGTGGGAATTATTTAAATGAGGAATACTGTCACATGTTCGTTCCTGGAAGAAAACTCAAGACTACAATGGAGGCGTTTCAGGGAGTTCAGAAACAGTGACACTGATATAGAGAATAACTACCGCTGGAGGGACTTTGCGGAGCTTTTTCATGCACAAACAGCAACATTACGCACAAAGATGTAAAAAAGCACAATAGGACCCCTTTAAAGAAAGCAGTTCTGAGAAAAGATCCTGCATCATTTGAGTGCGTTTACACTTGATTTGAAATCTAATGCAATGATATTCATATACAAGGGTGACTTAATAGCATCCCTGAGTTTATATGACACTGACCCAATGTTGAAATCAGTGACGAAACACCATAGAGTTTGAGTAATCGTACTTGTGCAGGAAGAGAGCTCTTAATGTGTGCGAGTTAGAAAGTGTTGGTTGCTAAAGTTATTAAAGACTAAGGTCATGATGAGCTTATTGGTTTTATTAATGATTTCAGCTCAATCAGTGGCTCGACCTTCACACCTTTACCTGAAGATCTAGGGTTAAACTTGTATTCTAGATCTAGTTAATTACATACCATACTACACAATCTTCTTTTGCAGTATACTGTATAAAGATTCGTAGAAATACCAGGACGACCGACTACCGAAAAGCATTATATTAAGACTACATAAATACAGTATATTAAACTAGTATGCATTATACAGTATTACAGGAAGCAGTATGCTTGTATTCTGTTGCATGGAAAGATGAGCCAGCGCAGGATGAGATCTTCCATTCAGTGTTTAGGAGATTTGTATTTCCTTGATGGTTAGTTCTCAAACCAAATAGATCCCAGACACCCATGAACTGAAGGGAAACGTCTATAAATAATGTGACTGTTTGCACAATTTCTCAATCTTGACCTCCCTAAACTCTCCTGCCATTCTTCAGTTAGTATACTGACTGCTAAATGACAAATATATTAGTAATTTAATGTACAAAAGTGAAATCCATTATTTTGACATCCAGAAATGTGTGTAACTGGAGTGTCTAAATTCCTTATGGGGCCTCTGTAGATCTTTATATCAAATGAAGATGGAAATACTGTATGAATAGGCCTATATATGATACAGTGTACAAGCATCTCTCTCGCCATCTAGATAGACAGATGCTGCACATATCAAGTCAAAACATACTTAAATACCTGAACGTGTCATCTCCAGCATCGCTGTGGTTCTTCTGTTTACTCGCGGATGTCTCGTGTCTCGACTCTTTCTCCTTCACCTGCCCGCTGAGCGTCTCTGCTGCGCCGCTGCGCTTCGCTTGAGCCCCCGCCGCCTCTCCGGAGATCGTGGTTCTCCGTTTGTGCTTCACCGAACCCCTCTCGCTTCTGTCGCCCATATTCGCGATTATAATGAGACAAGCAGACGCATTGTTTCTCTCATGTTCTTCCCGTTTGATATCAGCGCGATGAAGAGAACAGGACGCGGCGCATCAAGCCATCCGCGCTGCGCAAGCATTGCGCAATGAGCGCGGCGACACCCAGATGCACCATGGCATAATTTACTCAACCATAAAGCAGCCACTGATTACACTGTTTTTACTGTTATCTACAGGATTTGCCAAATGTCATAAAACACATTTGCTTTCATGCAGTGAGAGACTTTGTATTAGACTCTGTAGCCTATATATGAAACTATAAAAATCTTAATAAAAATAAACAAGATTGGAATTATAATTATAGATGTACTCAAAGAACCCACAAATGAGAAAATAGTAAATTCTTTGCATTTATTGTTTACTTACTGCTATAGAAAGCAACTATTTAGTTAAGGTTAACTTAATGTTTGTTTATCTCTGACGGGAGACACAGACATCAAATTTTACGAGATATTCCAATTTATTGAACATGAAGTTCTGCTGTTCTTCTGTTTTATCTCTCAAATGCTGTAGACCAAGGCAGCAGGTCGAGATTACAGTTGTACTTAATCTTTTCTTGGCCCAAGGTTACATCTTATTATCCAAATCATGGCAATGATGATGATACTACATTTTAAAATGGCAGTGTTATAATATTATTATATTAAAACTATTATATTGTTATATTTTATTATTATAATTATAACAATAATTTTAAATTATAGTGATTATTAAATGAATATATTATAATATAATTAATATTAAAAATAGTTTTTATTTATGTGTACTGGGAGCTGATCTCATTCAGATTCTGAATATTATTTTTTATAATAATAATAATTATTTTTTTAAGATGACCAAAATAAAATAACTATATTATATAATATAGGTATAATATATTTATATAGTAAATAACTACACTATATAAATATATTAACTGAAACTTGAAATTGTGGTTCAGCAGCTGCACCAGTTAGTCAGTTTGATTAATATTTTGATTTATGAATATTCTGTTAAAATTTCATCAAATTTAATGTCAACACCGTTGTTTTGAATTTTACACATGAATTGAGTGAATTTATGAATATAATTGAATTGTTTTTAATGTAAATGTAATATGTGTTAATAAACAAAAGTGTTTTTAAAATGTCTAATTATGATCTTTTTTTTTTTTTACCTGAAAAGAAACTTGTCTGGAGTGCATGATCTCAAAATGTTTATATGATTTTAATCTAGGTATCTAAATTAAACGTTTAACAAAAACTTTACCTGCATTCACCCTACATAACTCATGTAAATACAAATACGCCGCGTGCCTGTCATTATGAGCAGGTGGAGAATCATGTTTGAAACGATCCAATGGCGTTGAGCCTTTTGACGTCTTTAAACCAATCAGGTGCGACATCGACAGCAGTCAAGGTTGAGTGACTCACCGGCGTTTTCAGCCAGTGAGAGTAAAGTAAAGCTCGGGTGACGAGCACTCCTCCACGTAACGACGCGGGTCTGAGGGGAATCGTAAATGTCACTTTCCTTTCGTTTTTACTGCCAGTTTTGAATTAAACTTATATTATCGTCCTCACAAGAGCATGTATTCGATATCCTCATGACTGTGAGTCGTAATAAGAGATGAGAAAAGCGAGAAAGCGACTGCCGGCGAGCGGATCGCAAGCGTCTGTCAGGAGACATGAAGGTACCGGTTTCGGTCCATTATAGACTTACTGAATGTATGTGGGAAATCAGTTATGATGCCACTGACTGTGTTAGAGCTCCGTTATGATGTGCGCGACACATTAGAAATCACTGAACGTGTGTGTAAGAGATTTGTTATGTCACTGAATGTGTAAGAAGATCCATTATGTTGCCACTGAATGATTGACAGGTCCATGATGCCGCTGAAGTTGTGAGAAATGTGTTTCTGTTATGATGTCATTGAATGAGGGTCCTTTTAAATGACATCACTGAATGAGTAAGAGATCCATTATGATGTCACTGCAAATTGTAGGCCTGTATGTGGTTTATAATTGGTATAAATTAACTTAAAAAAAATTTAAAAAAAACGCCACGTGTCACAAAACCATCAAGACTTCAATCATAATTTTGTTCCTCCTGTTTATTTTTGGTGGTTTAACGGCATAATTGTATCAGTACATAAAGTTTTGGCTACAATGAATGCAAATTAAACATTTTTCTTACTTCTGCCTGTTTACTTTCCACTGAGGTAAAAGTTATTTGAAGATGTTTGAGGACTTTTCTGATTTGATTTGCCTATATAGACTGCATCAGACATTGTCAGACAGATAAAATGTTCATTCTTACACTGATTTAAGCCATGCAAATTTCAATTTCCAAGGAAGTTAGTGGCCAGTTAGCCATTGACTGTTTACTCCCATTTTGTGCATGTTGAGTGTTAATTTTGCATCCTGCCTCTCAGATGTTTTGTACTTCATCTGCAGAACAATTGCCCTGGAAGAAACAGAAGCTTCTGGATATCCATCAGGCCCTGAACAGTGACCCTGTGGACATCGAGACCCTTCGGTGGGCGGCTGTGAGCGAAGGCGGTTTGCTGACGGATGACATTAGGAGAAAAGTTTGGCCCAAACTCCTCAGTATTAACGTGTACAGTCTGCCTGCCAAACCCTGTAAGTGTGTGTTCGTGTGTCTGGAACGTACCACAAAAACGATATTTACTTTATCTTATTTCCCTCTTTTAAAGCCAAAGATGTCAGAGAAGACCACAAAGACTACAGACAGGTGGTGCTCGATGTCAGGAGATCAATGCGGCGTTTCCCGAAAGGTCAGTATCTGATATATCAGTCAAAGAACATGACACACCATCACATGATTTGACACACTCACTCTGGAGAGTCTTGAGACATACATCCAATCAGGGGTGAGTGATAAACTGGTTGAGATGATAGATGATAGTTTGTCTGCCTGTATAAATTTGTGTCTTGACATCTAAAGTGTGAAAAATTTTGATTTGACAACAACTATATTTTTAGTTGATGTTTTAAAATAAAAAAAATAAGCCAAACTATTTTAATTCATTTTTTTTTAACTTGAATAACACAAACATTTTCATTTCAGATTGTAGTATCAGTATAATATAACAATTTGAGTGCAAATCAGTGATTAAGATATACTTTGTGTCAATTTTGGTGTCCTGTAAGCCACAGAAGAAAAATTAGATTTAACAAAAAAATATATTTTTAAAATAAAAATTAAGCCAAACAATTGTAAGTCAATAGATGCTTCCATTATTTATTATTTTTTTTAAATTAGTGTAACAAAGATTTCCCATTGCAGATTATATTATCAGTATAACAATTTGTTTAATTGATTGATTAGAGATTAGAGACTACATTTAATATTTACTGCATATATTTACATTAATTTGGTGCTTTTATCAAAAATTACTTAAAAATGAGAAATGCATCAAAGATTAAGGCAACAAATGAAAAGTGCTAACAAGACGAAGTTTCAAATGTTTTATAGAAAAGTACAGACTAGAACAGGGTAAGAAACAAGATATTTATAATTCTTTCTTTTTTTTTTTTTTTTTTTTGCATTGTTTTTTAAAACCCTAAAATGTTCTGTATTTCCAGGTTTAAATTAGATTTAGATAATCCCAGATTTTCAGTGTGGTCTCAGATTTTTTTTGAGAATATCTCAATATTTTTCTTGATATAAATGATTGGTTATATAATAATCGTCCCTACTTCCTCACTGTGCGTTTGGAACAGTGCATTGATTGTGTGTTATCTATCTGAACACAAATACATGTGATATTTGGACAAGGTTTTAAGTCACAAGAATAAGGGAGACTTTTACACATCATCATCATCATCATCATCATCATCATGTCTTTAGGGTGTGTTTGATCCTGTGATTATGGAATAATTCATTTTCACATCTGTCCTGCTTTTCATGACGTTTTGTTGTTGATGTAATGGTTCTCAGGCATGCGTGTGGACGAGCGAGAGGTTCTCCAGGAGCAGCTGATTGACATCATTCTGGATGTTCTGAGGAGAAATCCTCAACTGCACTATTACCAGGGTTATCATGACATCGTGGTGACCTTCCTGCTGGTTGTGGGGGAGAGGATGACCATCGCGATAATGGAGAAACTGTCTAATCATCATCTCAGGTGAATTAACTTGACCTAGAACTGCACCATTAATCGTTACAAGATCGCAATCTTGATTTATATTTTTGGTGCGCCAAAAAAACAAAGTAACGACTTATATATTGATGGCCGATTTCAAAACACTGCTTCGTGAAGCTCGGACCATTATGAATCTTTTGTGTCAAATCATGATTCGGATCCGTGTCAAACCGCCAAACTGCTGAAATCACGTGACTTCGGCTCTCCGAACCGCTGATTCGACACAAAAGATTCATAACGCTCCGAAGCTTAATGAAGCAGTGTTTTGAAATCGGCCATCACTATAGAAGTCGTTATTTTGTTTTTTTGGCGCACCAAAAATATTCTCGTCACTTTATGATATTTATATTGAACCACTGTATTCACATGAACTGATTTAAATATGTTTTTAGTACATTAATGGATCTTGAGAGAGGAAATGTCATTGCTGGCTATATGCAGGCCTCACTGAGCCATTGGATTTTAACAAAAATATCTTAATTTGCGTTCCGAAGGTTAACGATTGTTACATTTTAACATTGTAGCACTATTCTCTCCTCTTTGAGCACCAGAAATAATGCTTTTCGTTTGACTCTGATAAGTATCCTCACACTTTTTTTTTTTTTTTTTTTCTGTTGGGAACTGCAGGGATTTCATGGACCCCACCATGGACAACACAAAACACATCCTGAACTACCTGATGCCCGTTCTGGAGCGAGTGGACCGAGAGTTACACGACTTCATGATAAGGTAGGCTTGATTGTGTTATGCTGACTAGTGATTATCTGTGATTGATCCACGTTCTTATCTGCACATTCTACACTACAAGCGTTTTTCCACAGGTACACAATAGAAAAGATTAGAAAAGAAATTCTGATTAGTTGAGGCAATCGATGTAAGCAAAATAGGAGCTTCACATTTTTTGCTTGTCTTCTGGAATGCTCGTGCATGAATGAATAAATGTTTAAACTGAGGGACAAGTCAAAGTCATTTTTCGTGGTAATAAATAAACATCACAACAGAGCTTGTTTGGATCCTGTCAAAGGGAATATTCTGTTTTTAATGCAGTTCTCTGTCCTGAAGAGGGCAGCAGAGGGTGTCTTTAAATGTCTAGACAGAGTCATGAGAGAGTGACGCCTGCTAACAGGTTTATCTCCGACTATTATACACTGTCTGAGACTATAAAAGCTGCTGAAGTCTGTGACATGGATCTCGAATGTCTGTACGTTTGTTGCCAGTAGCTGTGTACGTTGAATCAGGTGAGAGAAGGGGAGGTGTGTACAGATGCACAGTGATGTATGGTTCGCTTAATTTCTGTCAGTTACAAAACTGATTTCCCTGCAAGAACACACATACACACACACACTCTTTATGAAATATTCTCATGGGAGACTGTTTTGTGTTTGACCCTTCATCAAAGTCACTGTCACAGGGCTCAACAGTCAAGATTTGTTCTGGTTTTAGGCCATATTTTTACTTCCCTGGACAACATTTTAATTCTCAATTTACTTTAATTTTTTTATCTACATTATTATAAGTTTCATTAAAAATAAATAAATAAATAAATAAATATATATATATATATATATATATATATATATATATATATACTGCTTTACTAGTGATAAAAGGAGAAAAGAATGGGAAGTTGTGCAGAATGTGGACGAATAAAACTTCCTAACTGCGTCTTTGTTCTCTTCACTTTAGCCCTGATGACTAAAGCTTTTTATCTGTGTTTTTTGGTGCAACGGTAATCTAGTAACGCACACAGGTCTTAATATCCGCGGGGTTCCTTTTAAAACCCGATCAGCTTTTTCAATTTGAGCCAGAGCGCAAAATTAGTGGGGATGAAAACTTTGAAGATGTGCAATGTCTCAGTGGCTATTCAAACTACTGTTATATAATTAACGTGTTAAAATCGTCTGATCACCTGAATGCATTACACACAGTTAAACATGCTGAGAAGATGCTACTGTTTTATGTGATCACAGATATCACGGCGCACACAAGCTTTGAGGCAGTCTGTCTCAATCGAGATGTGTTATAGGCAGGCATTTGGTTAAAGCATACGCTTCTATCCATCGCCAAATGTACGCTCTTTCAGTAACTGTGGTCTACTAAAAGCCTCAAAGCATCAGGGCTAAAGTGAAGAGAACAAAGACGTGGATCTTTAGGAAGTTTTATTCGTCCACATTCTTCACACTTCCCATTCTTTTCTCCATTTATTGCTAGTAAAGCAGTAAAGACTTGCGTCGCTTCTCTTTTGGCTCACTGACTGAAAATTACAACCAAAAGCTGCACAATGTGGCATTGTATATTATATTCCGAGTTGTGTTGCGGTAAAAACAGCAGCAGGGTAATGCAAGTAGCTCACCAGTGCAAACATTTGACGCCATAGAAAGAACTGTGCACCTAAACAAAATGGCGCCGCCCATTGTCTAAATCGGTCCAAATATGTCATGGATTTTTTAAATAACATAAATCTTTCATGGGTTTTCTATTATATATTTCAGTAAGAGACATTTACGTTATATTAAACCATACAAGTCTTAACACCAGGGGTTCCCTTTAAGATATCTGGAGATGAAGTCATACAGTGCAAAACATGACTGGGTTGTTTACTACAGTAGCTTCTGCTTCTAAGACTGTTAAATCATTGCAATATTGATAAATCCTCATCTAATGTCTGCTAGCTAGATAACATGCGTAACTGCATCAGCAGAAGTAGTTAAACCTCACAGAAATTAAAAATATTTAAGTTTGCGTAAAAATGCATGCATGTTCAGCAGCTATAAGATCGTAGGAATCTAAACACTGGACTGAGACTCTCACACACTGAGATCTCCATCATTGAGCTCTGTGTCAGACGGATAAAAGTGTTGCGTATTCCCCACACGCTCTCAATGTCATCTTGCGTTTTAGCTTTTGACAGCCATGTGTTGTGTATTTGTCCTTTGAAACCTGATGCCTAAGGTTGCGTGATTTCTTGCTGCGTGACCATCTTGTTTATGTGAGAACCATTTGGTTTGACAATCCAACAGAATCGTTGATATGTGATTCATTTATGACGTGTGTGTGTGTGAGTGTTCACATAAACCTGTAGCTCTGCGTTGCGTGAGGCTTTTCCGGCTCTCGTTTGAAAAAGCAGGTTATTTTTAATGGCGACTCATCTAAAATGTAGAGAATAAGAGGTTCTTCATAAATATTGCATGGGCGCGTCCCACCGCAGCGCTGGTCCACAGGTTTAATGGTGTTGCTCACTCAGGTGCTGTTGCTTTTGCTTTTATGAATCTTTCCAAACAAGTTAATAAAACTTCAGAACTTTTAAAAAGCCCTAAAAAAAGAAATTATGCTTTTCTGTTCCTGTTCGTGCATCAGTTTTGTCCGTACAGAGAAGCATTTACTGAGCTCTTGCTCTTGCAAATCATTACGATTCCTTTGTTATTGGTTTTATTCCCATCTAGCATGTACTCGTGACCTTGCCGCACGTTTACAAGATGGAGAAAAGGCCTACAGCACCGTTAAATTGCTCACATGGAGTATCAGTGACTGTGATTAATGAATGTGTCAAACATGCGTTCTTGTGTTTTGCACATGCTAAATGCTTCGGCGGGTTTTTCAAGGAGTTTTGGGAGAATTGGTGGAAGCTCTGCTGTGTCCTGTCATGTTTGAATGTTGATTTCACAGATTAGAGGCTCTTTCAAAAGGTCATGTTGCCATTGAGCATGTTTACTTATGCCAGGTACATACTGTACATGACGCACACAAGCATACGGTCCTGCTGTACGTGCTGATTGCAAGTTTTTCTAGTGGATATATATATATATATATATATATATATATTACCCAAATGAATAGAATCAATAATAGATTGGAATCCAGTCCAGTCAAAAGCTTGTGAATCAGAATCAATTCCAATTGTGAAATCTGTCAAAACTCAGCCCTATTGATTCATTTTTTTTCAAATATCTGTACAGATTATTCAGGTTGCTTGTTAGAATCACACTGTGTATTCCTAAACCCTGGGTTAACTAGGGCCCTATGAAATCCGATTTATTTTTTTCCAAATTCCGTTTTTTTTTTTTTTTTTTCCAATTAAATTTTTTTTTTCTCTTTGAATTTTTTTGTACTCAATTTTAATGGTTAAATTAAATTTTAGTAATTAAAAAGGATGTGTAATTAATTTAAATAATGAAACACGTACAATTTAACAATTTATAAAAGTTTAACAAAAATTACATTTTTAGGGACCTATGAAATATGTTTTATTTTTTTTTACAAATGACGTTTTTTCAATTTTAATTTTTTTTGGGCTCCATTTTAATGGTTAAATTAAATATTAGTAATTAAAAAAGCATGTCTAATTAATATTTGAAATCATGAAACTTGTACAATTTAACAACAATTTATAAAAAGTTTAACGAAAATTAAAATTATAGGGCCCTATTCTTTTTTACCAAATTCTGTGTATTCTGTTTTAAGTTTTATGGATCTATTTTAATGGTTTAATACATTTTTAATAATCAAAAACCATGTCTAAGTAATTGAATTCATAAAAACAACAAAATATAGAACACTAATTTAATTAATCTTTTAATCATTTGAAATTAAACAAAGAGCTGCACATCTGAGCTTTTACTGTAAATTAAAACATGGAAGAAAAATTGTGATTATTTCTTAACCAAACGTTTATTTTGACAGGTTGCAGTGAAGACCTTTTGAGTTTCTGTGTGATGACGCGATTCCATCCACGTTTTCAATGCAAATTATAGGGCTCTAGATAACTTCCTTATTTGCATATTTGCGGTGTCAGTATCATTGATTGGATGAACACAGCACGTGACCTGTTTGAATAAAGACTCTTTATTCTTATAAAATGTCACATTTCAGACACCATTTGACATTTTTCCCCTAAACGCTGAAACAACTGTTTATACAAGCGTTTCCGTGATTGTCCAAAGCACGCGAATATGAGGCACATGATTGGTTGTCTGTTGCTAAGCATCTAGTCTTAACATTCTAACACCACATCATTTCATTTCTTACTTGCTCAGAGTATGTTTCAGCATGGAAAATATTATGCGAAAAATAATTGGGTCATTTGTACTTAATAGTATGTGAAATTGTTCAGTTTGACCCGATAATGTAATGCATATGTTGTTGATAATATGATGATAATTGATTGTCTTCCTGTTGCAGGTCAGAGGTGGGCACTATCTTCGCCCTGAGCTGGCTGATCACATGGTACGGCTATGTCCTGTCAGATTTCCGGCATGTTCTGCGGCTCTATGATTTCTTCCTGGCTTCTCACCCACTCATGGCCATCTACTTCGCCGCTGTGGTAAGGAGAAGTGTCTCTCTCTGCAGTCTTTACTTTAGTCAGTCCATCTCCTGCCTTTCAAGGACATCGAGGCAGTGCTGCATTCTGACCTTTTCAGTGTTCGTGAGAGAGAGAAGGACTGAAGTGTCTTATAAAACTATTTTTAACTTGACTGGGCGTCCTGAAAATGCAATGCTCATGCTACAAGCACAATGCAATGCTCATGCTGAAAAAGCTGTTTTCACACTTACAAATGACCGTAAAATTGTCAATTTGACTTTTAGGGTAAATACACAATTTTTACTGGTAAGATACTATTCACACATCAGCACCAGAAGCTCTTTAGTTTCATCTATCCGATTTGACAACATTTTTGACTTCCGAGTGACCGGTTCAAGAAGCAGTTTAAAATGATTTTAATAATGTGAGACGAGCTTCGCATTTTTAAAAACGTTAGACCACGGTGCTGAAAAAGTGACGAGACTTGACTCAACAGTTAAAGACGCCTGTCTAGTTCATGTTTACATAGAAAAACAGTTAAAAAGCAGTGCAGTGGGACACAGAAATGCATTCTGTGTATTCCGGTCCACTGTAAACATCGCAGACTTTGTGATCGTCCCAAAGCAGACATCTTGCATCTATCCAGACCTTGTATGTGCTCATACTGGTTATTTTTATTTGATTTTTTTCCTAATTTTAGTACTTCTCTTCACTTCAACTTATTTATTTCAGTTAGACAAGTTGACAAGTTTTTCATCTAACATTTACTATTATTATTTATTGTGTATTATTTAAAATTAAATATCAAATAATAAATATTAATATAATATTCATTTTATTTTTAATATTTCTATTAAGCTTAGTTTTATTTTAGTACTTCAACAAACTTATAAATAATAATATTTTTCCTTTATTTATATATTTTAATATTTTAATATTTATTTAGCTTTCATTTATTTTTATTTCAGTTTTAGTAATTTTACTACTTCAACCTCAATTTATTTCAGTTAACTTTCATTTAAGTTTTTAGTATTAATAATATTAATAATTATAATAATAATAATATATTTATTATTAATTCATTAATGCCCCCCACCATATTTTTCCCGATGTGATCTGTCAGCTCCAGTCCACTAATTTGGAGCGGTTAAAGCCCCGGCTTACTTCATTTCCCGCGTTCCCCTCTGTCTCGCACACAGTTGTGCGTTCAAGTTTTTCTAAGATACCTCTTTGCCCCCTGAGCGCGTGAGCCTTTAAAAAATACTCCTTTGCCCATGAGTGCACGAACCTTTCAAAGATACCCCTTTGCCCCCTGAGCGCACGAAACTTTCAAAGATACCCCTTTGCCCATGAGCGCGCAAGCCTTTAAAAAATACTCCTTTGCCCATGAGTGCGCGAGCCTTTCGAAGATACTCCTTTGCCCCCTGAGCACGTGAGCCTTTAAAAAATACTCCTTTGCCCATGAGCGCGCAAGCCTTTAAAAAATACTCCTTTGCCCATGAGTGCGCGAGCCTTTCGAAGATACTCCTTTGCCCCCTGAGTGCACGAGCCTTTCAAAAAAATGTCCATGGACATAAACATTTGGCTGCGCAGCCACTGTTCAAGGAGTCAGAGCTAGTCCACAGTCTAGTTTCTTGCTTGCGCCGACTGAAAACATATGCAAAACATATGCAAAACATCATGGAAACACCACCGGATGGGCATGCAGGGCTATTAAATTATTTTTCTTATTATCATGCTACTTTTATTATTAAATTAATATTGCAATTAATTTGCCCCGCGATATCATAGCGCATCACCGCATAACCGATGCGCTGCGAGGACAATAAAATATTAGTTAGATAGCTTACACCTCATTTAAAGAACAACTTGTTTAACACGAAATACTTCTTGATTCACAAAAATATTTTTTTTTGCTTACTATGGACCACAAGAGAAATATTAAAGGGAACCCCTGGTGTTAAGACTTGTATGGCTTAATATAACGTAAATGATGTCTCTTACTGAAATATGTAGCAGGAAACCCATGAAAGATTTACGTTATTTAAAAAATCCATGACATGGCGCCATTTTGTTTAGGTGCACAGTGCGTTCTATGTCGACGACGTCAAATGGTTGCACTAGTGAGCTACTTGCATTACCCTGCTGCTGTTTTTACCGCAACACAACTCTGAATATAATATACGATGCCACATTGTGCAGCTTTTGGTTGTAATTTTCAGTCGATGAGCCAAAAGAGAAGCGATGTAAGTCTTTACTGCTTTAAACACTTCTATCCATCGCCAACTGTACACTCTTTCAGTAACTGTGGTCTACTAAAAGCCTCAAAGCATCAGGGCTAAAGTGAAGAGAACAAAGACGCGGATCTTTATGAAGTTTTATTCGTCCACATTCTTCACACTTCCCATTCTTTTCTCCTTTTATTGCTAGTAAAGCAGTAAAGACTTACATATTTGCTACATATGTGATGCTACATATTTCAGTAAGAGACATAATGTACGTTATATTAAGCCATACAAGTCTTTACACCAGGGGTTCCCTTTAAGAAAATAAATTCGATTCATCTCTCATTGTCTCTAAAAGAATATGCGCCGTTATTGCAGCGTCGGATGCCAAAAGCTCAGCCTGTTTCTACTTTCGGTTTCTGTAGTGAATAGGCCTAATTGACTGGACTTTGAGACTTCTTCCCCCGCATTACTCTCACGCAAAGTTTGCACATTGTTTGTGTGATATCAACTGGTTCGCCTTCATGGATTAAAATGGTTAAAATATATATATATTCAGTTTTCGTAACTTATTTCAGTTAGTTACTAAGGCAACATTTCTAATTGTCATTTAAGTTTATCATCTAATATTTATATTTTATTTTAGCTTTATTTCAATAACTGAAAATGATCATTGAAGATTTTTTTTTTTTTTTTTTTTTTTTAAGTTCTGTTTACACATGATTTCTAAACTGATAATTTATAAAATAATGAATTTGAATATGATTATGGGTAATTTTCTGGAAAAAGCTGTGTGTGTCCATCTGACACATGTCCAACATTAAAAAGCAGTCTCTATCCCCAAGAATAGCGCTCTTTTGCTAAGAACAATAGTTTCTGCTCTTGCCATGATTATATAGTTGGAAAACACAGGCAGTGATGTGCTGTTACCCCTCAGACTACACACAAGCTTTTGTAATCCAAAAAGAGGATGTTGTTTACCATGTTTTGCCTGCGTATTTGTTAATTCACGTATTTAGGCGATAGCTAATTCATCAGCACAACAACAACAAACGTCTTTCCAAAGAGAGGCAAAGAATTTTCTTTATTTTTCCACTCCTTCCTCATCTAATGCGAGAATCGAGGGCACTTTGTTGTAGCGGGGATCAGTTAATTAAACAACTCTAATGAATTCACCAGAGGTTTGTGTGGAAGGCTGCGTGTTTGTGCTAGAATCCTTTAAACGCGCCTCTTTCTTCTGTCTCCACGAGCCGCTCCCCTGCTAGAGACAACGGGGAAAGCAAAGGGGGCCAGGGGCCGTTTGAAGTTGGGATAAGAAAGCCGGCAGGAAATGTAGTTCATCCTGCATCTTAGGTAGTGGATGTGCTGGGGTTCGATGCGCTCACGCACCGCTGGATGTGACCCGGCTCTGCTCTGAATGGCAGAAACGGCAGCTCTCTTACTTGACCTCTGCTGGGATGGATGCTGGAGTGCATCTGATCGGGCGTGAGGAGGCTGTAGTGAACATCTATGAGCTGAGGTTTATTTTATGGCAGACAACCTCATTGCTATTTGCTCATAAGTAAAGGAAACCGTTTGATTTAATAGTTTTATTTGATAGCCTTGCACACCCAGTTTTCTGACATAAGTTCTGGTCCACATTGCATCGTATTCTGACCAATAATTACCATTTATACAGGAAAAGACCGCCTGAGCAACATGTAACATGACCAACCACAGTTATTATCTATGTGATGTTTACACTGCAAAAATCATGTACAATTAGTATATATTTTTTATATATTATTAATCATAATCATATAATTAGTCACAATTTAAGTAAACATATATGAACATCCTTAAAACAAGATCAGTTTACTTGAAAGCAAAGAAGACATTATTTGTTTTATATGTTTTTATATATCTTTTTTTTCTAATTGAAGTATAATACATTTTAGGTTTTATGCTTGAAAACAAAAATTTTAAAACTAAAATAAAACTAATTGTAGCAGAAATGGGGCTCAACACATAATTTCGGCTAATTCTTCTGTTTTTCTTACCTTTTTCTATATGATGTTTAAATTGCACAAATCATTCACAGTTAGTATTTTTATGTATTATATATTTTTTTGTATTATTTACTGTATAATTTACAATTTTTGTCTTTTTTTTTTAGTAAAAGTATCTAAACAGTCTTAAAACATAATATATTTTTGTGAAACAAAATTGTAGAATATATTAAGACTTGTTTTCAGAGAATATATCTTGAATTAGGATGGAAAAAAATTTATTTTTTATTCATCAATTTTTTTATTAATAATATATTATATATTATAAGTTTTACATTTTTAAAATATCTAAACAGCCTTAAAACATATTTATGTGAAACAGAATTGTAGAATATATTAAGACTTGTTTTCAGAGAATATATCTTAAATTAATTTTTTTAATTATTTATAAATATTTTAATAATTATATATAATTTATATTAAAATGTTTACATTTTTACATTATCTAAACCGCCTTAAAACATAATATATATATATATATATATATGTTTTAACAAACAAAATGTGACTGGTTTTTAGAGAATATATCTTGAATTAAGTTTAAGAAATTGTTTATTAATTATATATAATTTTATATTATTATTATTATTATTAGGTATAAATCAAACAAAATCTATTGACTTTTATGCTTAAAGTAAGAAGAAAATAACGTAAGAACCAAATATATAGGGCAGAATTTGGGTGCGACACATTTGGGTAATTCCTTCAGTGATTTATGGTTTTCAACGTTTTATTCCTGTTCTAACTTGATCAGACCTGATTATTTCTGCTTATGGGTATCTAGTTTACATGATACTAGTTTATTTTTATTATTATACATTTTTATATTTTTCATATTTTTTAAGTTATGAACCTCACAAACTTTGACTACTTGAGCGACTTTCTTATCCTCATGACTTGGTTGTGTAAAAACCGGCTGATCAGATTGAATTGTCATATTTTTGTGTGCAGCACACGTCAGTGAAGGAACTGTGGGCGGTACGTCTGACGCTGAGACTAACACTCTGCTCACCACTGTCTCTCTCTCTCTCTCTCTCTCGTCAGATTGTGTTGTACAGACAGAAGGAAGTGAAGAGCAGTGAGTGTGATATGGCCAGTGTTCATCACCTGCTGTCTCAGATGCCTCAGGATCTGCCTTACGAGGAGCTGATTGGTCGAGCTCGGGGCCTCTTCATCAGCTGCCCGCCCTCTCTGCTGACCCGGTCTGCAGCGCTGCAGTCACGCAACATGTAAGACGCTCAAACACACACTTGCATTTACACACAAACACACTTTTACAAAGGCTTTTTTACCTCTTCAGTTAACTATGGAAACTATCAACAAATAATTATAATTTAAATACTTTTATACTTAATTTAATGCTAGTGTTATGGCAGAATGATTAATGAAAATCTCAACATTGATTAGTGTGATTATCATATCACAAATGCTGTAATTTAATAAGCACTGCGTGTTTCAGAGTGTCCTTTTACGCTGAAGATCTTGTTTTCAGATTTGAAATAAGAAAGGTTTATAAACTTGTTGACAACAGAGAAGCTTTAAATCTCCCTGGCTGCATTTTTCTGCTAAAATGATTTAATATTTGAAAATAAAGAAATAAAAAAATAAGTTTTGTTTTTATTAAATTTTTTAGGAATTAAAATTTTTCGTTTTTTTTTTTATTAATTTCTGGGCTGTTAATATTATCTGGGCTGTTACAGTTATACAGTAAAATAAAATATATTTTTCATTAAATACTCAACTTTTAGTATTCATTTCTGGAGTATTATTAAATATAAAATTTTTAGTAATTAATAATTTAATTAATTAATTGTTTTTATTAATTTCTGGACTATTATTATTGTCTTTTTTACATTTGTACAGTAAAATAAAAATATACTTTTCATTAAATACTGAATTTTGTAGTAATTAAAAATTAATTACTAAAAATGTATTTTTTTATTAATTTCTGGACTATTAGTATTGTCTTTTTTACAATTAAATAGTAAAAAAAAAGTTTTTCATTAAATACTCAACTTTTTAGTACTAATTTCTGGTGCATTATTTAAATACTCAATTTTTAGTAATTAAATTAATTACTAAAAATATTTTTTATTAAATTGTCTTAGTATCAACTTTTGGAGTATTAGTATTGTCTTTTTTTTACAGTTATACAGTAAAATAAAATTATTTTATTAAATACTATTTCTTGTATTTTTTTCTAGAGTGTGTGTATGTGTGTGTGTGTGTGTGTGTGTATATATATATATATATATATATATATATATATATATATATATATATTAAACTCTTTTAAAACAAAAATACAGTGTAATAGTATTACAAAAGTAATACATTTCTTGTTTTGTTTAATATTTTATTTAATATTTTATTATTATTATTATTATTATTATTGTGTAGTCATATATAATCACACTATGATTTTGTTTTTGCTGAATTCTGCAGCCTTACAAACAAGCACAGTATTTTTTTATCACATTTTAAATCACAATTCAGTTATGAGATTTTTTTTTTTTTTATCCCCAAATACTTCAGTCCTACCTAGTATACAAATAAAATGCCAGTTCTACTGCTGTTATACTGTAGGATTCAGTGTGTACACACACACACACACACACACATATATGTTGAAACTGTCATCTTTGGCCCTGAAGGGTGTTGGTTTCCACCTGTATCCATCAGGTGGAGCTATTGAGAATGATATAATGTCCCCTCTGCACACGGTGAGACTGTTGCGCCCCTGTTGTGACGTGAAGGACGCTCCGCCGGAGCTGTCTGCGTCTCGGCCCTGTGTGTCTAAACACTCGCTGTCAGTCTGCAGATTGCATTTGCAGATGCAGGTGAAGCCACTTTAATGATTTATCTCTTACGGCAACAGGAAACGATTCCTCCGGCATTCAGCGGGAACTGAATTCAAGTCCCTCAGTGCTGAAAAAGCCATCAGAGGAGAGATCTGTCTTGTTTAAGATCTCCCTGCGTCTGCTGTCGCCTATGAAGATTAACAGAGAGAGAGACAGAAATGAGAAAAAGGAAGTGACAGAAATGAGAGAGGGAGAGATAGAGAGGGGCAGTGAGAGGGAGAGAGAGATATTAACACTAACATGAGAACGCCTGAAAATGCAAGAAGAATGGCAAGAAAGATGTATTTTTTTCCTCTGTCTGCCTGTCTTATGCAAATCAGTCCTGTAATAAGTAAGCTCCGCCCCTCTGGGTTATTAAGGCTCTACCCTGTTTTGCATAACCCCTCCCCCACCAGCATCTGTGGCCTCACTGAAAAGCGAAGAACATACGTGTGTGTTAGTGAAATGAGCAGCCCCTCTGGAGGCCGTGACCTGTAACCTTGATCTCTATTGTTCTGTTTGACCCTGTGGAGTGCTGTAATGAGGAGTGGCACGTCCTCCCTAATGGCTTTGACCCCCAAATGTTCTTCATTAATACCCCCTGCACACACCCTCAGGCTAACACCCTGCCCTCTGCTCGCATCCCACTTCATAAACGCAGTAAAATTATATTATCACCGAGACTGTTGTCTGATCTCATCTCTTGGTGTTAGTTAGCGCTGCCTGTTGCCGGTTTGATTAGATTGTGCATGTTCAGGACAGAGAAAACTAGAGGAGAATTTACAAGCATCTGTAATGTGTTTGTGTGTCTGCCTGTTATAGCATGATGAATTCTGAGAGTTTTTGGATTGAGGGTGTTTGTGTGCAGGTTGTTTCTGTAATTGTGACCTTGTATCTCACAATTGTGTTTATTTTTCATAGTTGCAACGTTATATCTCCATTTGTGTCTCTTTCAGAGTTGTGACTTTTTATCTCAATTCTAGTTTTATATCTTCCAATTTTTTTTCCACATCTGACTTTTCATCTCCCAAATGTCTTTTTTGTAATTGCAAATTTATATCTTCCAATCGCGTCAATTTTGACTATATCTCATAATGTGACTTTGTTTTTGTATCCCGCAGAGTTTTTTGATTGGTGGGTGGGTATGTGTGCAGGTTAAAGTCAGCTTGTAATCAAAAATTACTTATTTAAAGGGTTAGTTCAGCCAAAAATGAAAATTCTGTCATAAATTACTCACCCTCATGTCGTTCCACACCCGTTCATCTTCAGAACACAAATTAAGATATTTTTGATGAAATTCGAGAGATATATGACTCATCCATAGACAATGTAATCAACACTTTCAAGGTCCAGAAAGGTACTAAAGACGTCGTTAAAACAGTCGACGTGACTGCAGTGGTTCAACCTTAATGTTATGTAGAGACAAGAATACTTTTTGTGCGCAAAAACAAAACAAAAATAACAACTTTATTCAACAATATCTTCTCTTCTGTGTCATTCTCATATGTTGTTTGTGTCCAGTGCCTCCAGGTTCCACGTCAGAACGGCGACTCATTATTGTACGGATCCTGCATCAGCAACACACGCATGCGTCACGCTGATCACGTGATCAGCTTTGGCTGATACTGAGCCTACATTTGGACGTAAGCACTGAAGCCTTCACTATGTTTACTGCGTCACCTACGTAAGGATAATGACAGGGAAGAGAAGAGATTGTTGAATAAAGTCGTTATTTTTGTTTTGTCTTTTGCGCACAAAGTATTCTCGTCTCTTCATAACATTAAGGTTGAACCACTGCAGTCACGTCGACTGTTTTAACGAAGTCTACCTTAGTACCTTGTGTTCTGAAAATGAACGAAGGTCTTACGGGTGTAGAACGACATGAGGGTGAGTAATTAATGACACAACTTTCATTTTTGGGTGAACTAACCCTTTAACTCGTGTTCTAAGTCTTATTTTAAACGATTAATCCTTGCATGTAGCTTTAAATAAAAAAATGTTTATATTGTGTAATCGGAAACTTGCTTCACTTCTGAAACGACTATCTTTTCCACATGATGTCACCTAGGCCACACAGGCTTTTCGATTACGTGTTTAACCAAAATACTTCCATATTTGACTGCAAACTCACATTCATGTAAAAAAAAAAAAAAAAAGTTCATCTGAATAGTTGACATGTTATGCATCAACTATCCATACCCAGATAAAGAACCACGGTTTGTGCAAAATCTGCCACACTAAATGGAAAGATGTTAAACATGTTAAATGACACTCATTTGAGTTTATTTTGCGACAGTTAAACTAGTATGTTCTATATATCATGTATATGGGTTGTATGAATAAAATTTAAACTTACTACATCTGCCTTGTTGTCATGTGACCTACCATCATCAGTTGTGTCGCTTCACTGCCATTCATAAATAATTTCCCGTGTCCTTATGGGATAGTAAAGTGTCCATTGAATGCACACTTCAGAATCTCACCAGAAATAGTACATCATCTAGGTGTTTTTCGCCTACTGTTTTTTGAATACTATATATTTGGACATGCTATTTTTTAGGTGTACTGTTTTTTGCATACTATATAGTCGGATGCAGCGTCAGTTTACACATCCACCCAGAACCGGTCTGAACCCTTGAGCACGTATATATAAAGCTTTCGCATACAAGGCCGAAGTGAATCATGTCTGTTTTATTGCATATGATTTTTGAGGGCTTTTTGCTATTTTTTGTATTTATAGAAATATAAATTATTTTTCTGCAGAACACCACAACACTGCGGATTTTGGCATATTTGACACTTCTTATTCAGGTCACGGAGTGCTTGATGAGCTAATGAGCTAATCAGTCTAATCAGGTATGTTAAATAAGCAAGATGTGCAGCGATGGGTTAGAAAAACGTGATCATTGTTTGATGCATATTGTGTCCAAAAGTGGCAATATCAACCATTCCCAGACTACCAGCTGTTCTGAGGAAGAAAGAATCGCTGTGAGTGAATGCATAGAGACTATTTGAAATTGTTGGTATTCATATCTTCATCATACAGGAAGATTTAACCTCCACCTGTAACTTTTATGTGCTTCAAGAGTGTCCAGTAAGCAAAGGCCTTTGGTGCATCACAACACACTTGAACGAGCAGCTCACGGTGAAGTGACAAAGAGCCAGCACTTACGGGTCATCAGGACAACAGGGCTGATTCACAAAGGCCTGCAGGACACACACACACACACACTCTCTTACACAAGCCGAGTGCAGACTGATGGGTAATTGGGCATACCATCTCAGCAGCAAGTGTCTAATAATAGGGCCATCATGTGTGTTAGATGGAAGGACGCATTGAATTAGAGCATCCCACTGAACTGTGTTAACCCATAACGTTATGACAGCGCGAGAGAGAGAGAGAGAGAGAGAGAGAAGGGTTTAGGTATATGCTCTAAAAGCCAATAACAGGCTCCCAAGGCTGTAATGGTGATCAGGTTTACAGGCATGTTACACTTGCAGGAGAAGCAGTTTTAGGGTCAGTGCATATTTAGCGCTTAGTTTTGGACACCGGCAGAGGCCGTAATTTTATTATTTACAGTAATAAATGACACTAATGTTCAAAGGTTTGGGGTCGGTACGATTTTTTTTTTAGTGTTTTTGACAGAAGAAGTCTCTAATATACTGTATATAAAAACATTTATGCACTAATTTGTGTGCATGAGATGAGTGAACAAGGCCTTTAAAGGGGAGGAAGATGAGGATAGGATTTCCGTGAAGACTGTGGAGTTGCGATGGTTTGACTGAGTGCAGCCGTGGAAATGTTCTTCCAGTGTAAACACATCCATCATCTGCTGTATCTCCTTCACCACAGCAAGAACAGATTGAGCAAGAGGAAGAGAGTGAAGGGAAAAACAGAAGAATGATGTGACAGGTCACACAATCTGCTGCTTCTGAGAGAGAAAACGGTAAAATTAGAAACTGTTTTAGAGACAAGAGGGAGGGAAGAAAAAGCGATCAAAGACCGTCAGACGTGCCACCTTGAAGAGAGCAGTTAGAGGAAACCAAAGACGAGAACTCATCTCTGAAGATGCGGGAAGAGAGATTCCCTGCGGAGCTGATTGCGTTAAGAGTTAAAGGGACAGTTCACCCAAAAAATGAGAATTCTGTCATTATTTGCTCACCCTCGTGTCCTTTGAAACCTGTATGTACTTTGAATAGAATCTTTGTAGAATTTTCACCCAGTTCTTGCCCAGTTCTTAGTTTCACATCTGACAAGCTCCAAAAAGGACAGAAACACCAAAAAATGGTCCATATGACTTCTGAAGCTTTGTGTGAGGAAACAATCAAAGAAAGTTATTCTTCGTTCCCCATATTCATGAGAATCAGTTGATTTTGGCACCAATGATGTCAAAACCTGGTGCAGTGCAACCAGGCACTATTCTTGCAAATAAGATTTCAGTAAATATTGTACATAGCAATCGTTTTAGGTCTTTGCACTAGTGTTATTTTACACTAAAAAAATGCTGGGTTTAAAACAACCCAAGTTGGGTTGAAAATGGACAAACCCAGCGGTTGGGTAAAATGTTTGTCCAACATGCTGGGTAGTTTTATTTAACTCGACTATTGTTTAAAAATCACTGTATTGCTTACTTAAAATGAACCCAAAGTGTGTTGGAAATTAACATTTATTAATATGTTTAATAAATGAAAATGTAGTAATAAGTTTTTAATGAATAATAATTAAACGATAAACATTTATTAAATTGCTTATTAATAAATGTTCACCTTTTGATTATTATTGTTGCATCTAGTAATTATATGCCCTATTTTGGGTTAATTTTAAGCCAGCCATATAGTAATTTTTAAACAATAATTGAGTTAAATAAAACTACCCAGGAGGTTGGGCAAACATTTAACCGGGTTTGTCCATTTTCAGCCAAACTTGGGTTGTTTTTAACCCAGCATTTTTTAGTGTAGTATTATTTATTTATTTACTTTTATAGTTTTTGTTAGTATTTTGAATTATATTTTATTTTTATATTTTTGTTTTCATTTTTAAAATTAAAGTTGTGTTTTTTGTCTTTTCTTATCAACACATTTTTTTAATGTCTATATAGTTTTTATTAAAGGGGTTTTTATTATAAAATGCATGAACTGCATTTTTTTTTTTTTTTTATGTTATAATGTTCTTTGAGATCCACGTGTTACCAAGATTTTTACATCAAAAACATCCTAATTTAGAAGTAATAGGCCGTTTTGTTTTTTAGAATTGTATTTTATTACATTATATTTGTGTTGAAATGAAGGCGCTACAGAAAGGGTTTTATCTTGTTACATAGATGAAACATTTTCAAAATCAATTTATTCAAGGAAAAAGACATTTCCATCATGCGAGACGACCGATGCTGACTGACATTTCATCTCTGTATTTTGCAATGCATTAAATAGAATGATTTACAGCACTGTAAAGACATTATAGATTAAATAAAATGTATACAAACCTTGAATCTAACCGTAGTTAAGCACCAATTCGGCGGCGTAGAGATTTGCTCTCTCCTGACAATGTGTAACCCAACAGCTGGGTTGCTGTAGTAAACTAAGCCAGCGCTGGGTGGTGCATCGGAGGGCGGTTGAGGAGGGTTGTATCGTTTCAACTGTCAGTGAGATTGACCAGCCTCTAACCCAATGGCTGGGTTACACAAAAACGACCCAACCATGGAAAAAATGACCTAAGAGGCTCAACCCAGCGTTTTTTAGATTGTAAAGTGTTACCGTATTTACTACTACATGACGTGCAAAGTTGTGGGTGGGGCTAAAGAGGCAATGATGAAGGCGTCGCTCTTCTTCAGAGGCGGCCTTTCGTCACACTATGATGTCATAATGAGACAAAATCTGAAACAAGACATTTTGGCAGCTTGATTTGAATAAAAGGTCTTGTGTTTTGGACTTTTTTTTTATAGCACAATGACCTTTAGTTTTATTTAACAATAAAAACCCTGCTTTGCACTTAATGCAGAGCTAATATCTGATTTCAGAAACTCTGGGATACGGTGCACGAGTTCTTCAGTGCTTTTAGTAACCTGACCGATGTGGGTTTTGATGAACTGTTGCTGAATGGAAAAGAGCTGCGTAAAGATCCTTCCCAAAATCCTTTCACAAGAGGTTAAGGGCGGTTTGAGTGACAGCGCTCTGCCGGGTCTGTGTCACCGCATTATACTGGGGTTTCGTCAGCGCAAACCGCTGCCTCTCCCGGGCCTTCCGCTGGTAAAGGGAAAGTTTAAAAGTTAATTGCTCTGCTGTTACCTGTCAGCTATTTTCAGCGCTGGCGCATTAGCTGTAGATACTAATGAGAACTGGGGAAAACCGAGAATCAGAGGCTGGAGAAGGGGAAAAAAAGCAAAAATACGAATGAAGACTTAAAGACGTTGAGCCCGTCAGCGCCTGCCGATGGTATTTCTTGCACTTTTTCATTAAATGTTGAATGTATTTCTGCCTGTTTTATTATCTTGAGTGAAAGGCATTTGCATTCCATGTTTACTATTCTTCCATAGAGACCGTAATGAAATGGAATTGAATATTTTATGATTTTTTAATGATGTTTTTCCTCTAAACTGTCGACAGAAAGTCTGCCTCGTGTAGCCCTCAGCATGGGCTCCGCAGGACTTGGGAAAACTCCAGAAATGAGGATCTATCCGTGTCTCCGATCAGGACTAGAGACCTCATTCGAATTCCCTCTTTCTTCTGTTCTCATGATTCACCCAGTTATTCTTTTCTTGCTGTTGTTCTCTAACCAGGCGATTATTATTTCCTTTTTGCCGGTCACTTGGTTTCTATTTCTGTCGTTAAATCTCATTGGTCCACAGTCTGGCTCCACATAATTTTCCAGGTTTTATTATGCATGATTTCCTTTCTTTTTTTGGTGCATGTTATTCTGAAGGAAAACAGTGTTTGTTTTCTTTTCTGTTCATTTGAAGTTGTGAATGCCTTTTCATCTTGATTTTAAAAGTTACATGACACTCAACTTGCGTCGCTCCTGGTTAGGATGCAGTGTTAAAGATATGGTTAATTAACACTAGACGTTGTACTTGATGAAAACATTCAGACTAAATCATACAGCATTAATGGTTTATAGCATTGTTGCGTTTGCAGTATTGCTAATGGCTAGCCAGTTGTTTTGAAGTGCTAGAAATTGACATTTTAAAAAACTTAATAAAAATGACTAAAACAACTTTAAAATGAAAATTAAGTGTTAAAATGACAAGCTGAAACTGAATTAAAAATGAATAGAAATAGACATATTTAAAACAAAAACTAATAAAAACGCAACAAAATTGCTAAAGCTTTTTAAAATTAAAATTTGTAATTTTCATGAATTGAAATCAAAATGACAAACTAAAACTGAAATAAATTTTTTGTAAATATTTTTTAAAAATAATAAAAAAAAAGACACACTTACTAAAGAAAACAGAAATTTAGACATATTTAAATAAATTAAACGTGAACAAAAATAAAATATAAAAAATATAAATTTTGCGAAAGTTTTGTTTAATTTAATTAAATGACATATTTAAAAAAAATAATAAAAATGACAAAAAAAAACTTTAAAATGAGAATTTTTAATGTCCATTTAGTTTCAGTTAAAGTATTAAAATGAAAAAAAAAACAATAGAAATATTTAAAAAAAACAACTAATAAAAATGCAACAAAACTATTATATAAAATATATCACTTTTTTTTTAAAGCTACTAAAATCTGTAATTTTCATGAATTGAAATCAAAATGACAAACTAAAACTGAAATAAAGTTGATAGATATTTAAAAAATAATAAAAAAATAACTGAAAACAGAAAATATAAAAATGAAAACAATTGCTATGATGTGTATATCAATGATACTAAAATAACACTGACTTAAACACACAACAAAATGACTAAAGCTTTAAGTTGTAGTGCAAAATATGAAAAACAAATTCAAAATATGGAGATAGTATAGTAATGATACTAAAACAACCCTCTGTTTGTTTCTCTTCTCAGAATCGCCATCAGCACCTTTACGGACTTCCAGTCGTCCACACTGAGGCAGCGTCCAGACTCCGTCCTTCGCCAACAGCTTCAAAAGCACCATGAAACCCAGCCAGCCCTTCCCATGAGCGCCCAGCCAGCGAACACTAACCAACTCATCAAAATGGCAGTGTGGGGTCTCTCCGCCACGTTAGGGGCGGCGGCGCTGGCTGTGGCCCAGACGGCCATGGACTGGGCACCTGACTTTCTCTCCCAGCTCTTCTGACACAAAGCGCCTCATTCTCGTGTGCCAAACTAAGTGTACTGCATTTGCAAATATGTGTTAAGTGGTGCAAAACACCCAGAGAAAATGAAGCTCTGGCTTATTTATTTCCGAAGCCCCTTCCTTTTTCCTTATTTATAGATTTTAGCCGAGCTAATATTGGGGAAGTGGGAGGAGTCAAACGAGGTTTTTGTAATCATAAGCATTTCTGGATGTCGTTCCATCAGCAGAATGTCAGAGAAAGTGCTCTGCTAGGGCATTCAGAACAGCAGCAAGAGCACAAATTATTAAAAGGGTTTTTTGCTGCTGAACGCCGTCAGTAGTGAGTGAAGCTCATTAGAGAAAACGGGTGAAGGCTGAAAGACCACAGAGACTCGCTGGTGAACGCAGCACTTTACAACTAGTTTATTCCAGAGCGAGAGCGCTTACTAACCTGACACACATGCTTTCAGGTTCAGCTGTTAGATGTCCTCTGAAATCAACCACAGTGTATGTGTCTCATTCCACTCACTACACTGGAAAAAATGGTGTAGGATTTACTTTAGAGCCCATTTTCGCTCGGAAATTACTGGTAAATTTTACAAATAATTACAAAGAAATGGCAAGTAATATATTGAATTAAACATGCAAGTTTGAAGTACAAAATCTGAAAATTTCTTGTTCCAATAATCTTTGGTAATACAAATTAAAATCCAGTAATACTCCAATAATCTTCCAATAATATTACTCCAATTTATCCTCCAATTATCTTTAATGAAAATGAAAACTACAATAATACTCCAATAATGCTCCGATTAATACTCCAATAATCTTTGTTAATAAAAATTAAAATCCAATAATGGGGAAGTAGGAGGAGTCAAACAAGGTTTTTGTAATCGTAAGCATTTCTGGATGTTGTTCCAATCCAATAATGGGGAAGTTATAATAATAAATTATTAATAATGGGGAAGTCCCCAATAATATATATGGGAAATATATTATTAATAATTAATAATCTTTAATAAAAATGAAAACTCTAATAACACTCCAATGATCTTCAATAAAAAATTAAAATCCAATAATATTCCAATAATCTTCAATAAAATGAAAACTACAATAATACTTCAATAATGCTCCAAATAATACTCCAATAATCTTTAATAAAAATTAAAACTTTAATAATACTCCAATAATCTTTAATAAAGTTAAAACTCCAATAATACTCAAATTAATGCTCAAATAATCTTTAATAAAAAATAAAACTACAATAATACTCAAATTAATGCTCCAATAATCTTTAATAAAAATTAAAACTACAATAATACTCAAATTAATGCTCCAATAATCTTTAATAAAAATTAAAACTTTAATAATACTCCAATAATCTTTAATAAAGTTAAAACTCCAATAATACTCAAATTAATGCTCAAATAATCTTTAATAAAAATTAAAACTTTAATAATACTCCAATAATCTTTAATAAAGTTAAAACTCCAATAATACTCAAATTAATGCTCAAATAATCTTTAATAAAAAATAAAACTCCAATAATACTCCAGTAAATATTCCAGTAATCTTTAATTTCTTAGTTAGACATATTAAAAAACAAAAAAAAACCTGACTAAAACACAATAAAATTATGAAAACTTTCAAATTAAAATATCTAATTTCGCTAAGTTTAAGTACTAAAATTCCTGAAAGTAAAACTGAAATCAAATTTGATAGAAATGTTCCTGATTTTTCTACTTTCGAGTTCAAGCACCGCTGTGCCTGTGACATCATGCCGTTTGTGGTGAAGCTCTCTGAGAAGCAGTGAGATGCAACAAAATGGCCAGAAATGTCCATTTAATTCATGTATATGGACCAAAACCGAGTAAAACATGGTTCTGTAGCTCCATGAGCTTTATCCTTCTGGTGTCAGAAGTTATTTTAGTGCACAGCTGGCGCTCACAGCTTTTTATGGTGCATTTTTAGGCAAATGTTTCAGTGCACTAAAATGTTTATAAATGTACTTACTGAAGTAGGGAGTGGACTGAGACACACCCAGGAAACTTAGCACACTTAGCATACTTAGACTTAGCATAGTTAACCAAACATCAAAGGTCTTAAAGACCCGAGATTTTGTGATTAGATAAATTATGATCAAGTGCAGATAAGGACAGTGTTGTCATCGTACCATCCCATACTGATTTTAACAGAAAGTTCCAAAGCAAAACACAGTATGTTCAATATGAGTATCTGTTTTCCACCAGGTCAAAATTTATTAATTTGCGATTGGTGCAGGATTTACTTTGAAACCGTTTTCTCTCAGAAATTGCTAGTACATTTCACAAATCATTACAAAGAAATGGCAAGTAATGTATTGAATTAAACAATTTTGTAGTACTGAAATAGTATTTTTGTAAAACATACTCCAATAATTATGGACGCTTGTTTCCGCCACTAAATAAAAAAGTAATTGTGACTTTTTCTCACAATTCTGACTTTATATTGCGCAATTCTGACTTTATATCACTCAATTCTGACTTTATAACTTGCAATTCTGACTTTATACCTCCCAATTCTAACTTTATATCTTGCAATTCTCACTTTACAACCCCCAATTCTGACTTTATACATCCCAATTCTGACTTTATATCACTCAATTCTGACTTTGTCTCCCAATTCTGACTTTAACTCGCAATTCTGACTTTATAACTCGCAATTCTCACTTTATATCACGCAATTCTGACTTTATACCTCCCAATTCTAACTTTATATCTTGCAATTCTCACTTTACAACCCCCAATTCTGACTTTATACCTCCCAATTCTGACTTTATATCATGCAATTCTGACTTTATACATCCCAATTCTGACTTTATACATCCCAATTCTGACTTTATATCACTCAATTCTGACTTTGTCTCCCAATTCTGACTTTATATCATGCAATTCTGACTTTATACATCCCAATTCTGACTTTATATCACTCAATTCTGACTTTATACATCCCAATTCTGACTTTATATCACTCAATTCTGACTTTATATCTCGCAATTCTCACTTTACAACCCGCAATTCTGACTTTATACCTCCCAATTCTGACTTTACACCTTCCAATTCTGACTTTATATCACTCAATTCTGACTTTATATCACTCAATTCTGACTTTGTCTCCCAGTTCTGACTTTATACCTCCCAATTCTGACTTTATATCTCGCAATTCTGACTTTATATCACTCAATTCTGACTTTGTCTCCCAGTTCTGACTTTATACCTCCCAATTCTGACTTTATATCACTCAATTCTGACTTTATATCACTCAATTCTGACTTTGTCTCCCAGTTCTGACTTTACATGTCACAATTCTAACTTTATATCTCGCAATTCTCACTTTACAACCCGCAATTCTCACTTTATATCACCCAGTTCTGAGGAAAAAAAGTCAGAATTGTGAGATAAAAAGTTGCCTTTTTCATTTCATGGCAGAAACAAGCTTCCATAAATAATCTTTGTTTTATTTTCAACTTGAAAAATCATTTTTATAGTGCATGTAAAACGAACTTGCTTTTAAAAAAATCCTACAGTCTTTTTGCTTATTTTCTAGGCTTAATTGCGGGACAGATCCTCCCTGAATGTTGTACGGCTGAGGAATGATTTCTATTTAATATGACATCAATAAAAATTCCATAAAACATGCCTTGTTTTGTTCACACTAAAATACATATGCTGTCTACTGTGACTAAGTTTTATTAGTAGCATTATATTCACACTTTAACCTCTTGAGCTTCAGCTTTGATAAAAAGTCAGTTCGTACCCTCACAGCCTGTGAAGTCTTCTAAAAAGAGCAGTGCATACAGATGACAGTCTTGCATTTACAGACAGCCGGGGAAGAGTCGATCTGAGCCCGACTCCAGGAAGTGATGTGAGAGCTTCCACAGCTGGCTGCCTCTATTTGTGCCTTGGGTGTTGATGAGCGGCTGCTACCAGACGGTGCCCTCAGCCCAAAATCACCACTGTCAAAAAAGGAAGAAATAATGTGTTTGTGAGAAGTAAGTCTTCATCCCAGCAACTTTAATGGGTTTTTAATGTGATTCAGACGTTCTCTGAGTGGTTTTGAGTGGCTCATGAACTCTTGTATTTTCAAAGTTAGGTGTATCGGAGGCAGAATTTGCCAAACCAGTTTCGTTAATGGGAATTTAATTTAAACCAAAGTGCAATTTGTCAGGTTTGTTGGGGTTTTTTTTTTGTTGTTGTTGTTTTTTTTTTAGACAAAGAACGTATTAAGATGTTTTGAAGGAAATTGACTGCTTATTGAAAACTAAATCTTAAGTATCATAAATACAGATTACGTCCAGTTGAATTGATGTGACTAGAAATGCTCAACTTATGCATTTGGACTTGCTTTATATAAATTATTTAATTTTTATAAAGCATAAATATTCCATTGCTAATAGTTATTAAACTATAATGGAGTGCAATTCATCACATTAAATTCAAAAACATTTTAATGCAACGTCTTGTTTATTACAGTTTGATCTCGGACATTTTCGATGATGCTTTTAAACAGCAAACACCATTGAAAAGATTATTTAATATTTTGAAAAGAAGTCTCTTCTGCTCAGCAAAGCTGTGTTTATTTGAGCAAAAATACAGTAAAATTATGAAAAAATATTATGATTTAAAATAGCTGTTTTCTATGTGAATATATAGTAAAATATAATTTATTCCTGCGATCAAAGCTGAATTTTCAGCATCATTACTCCAGTCTTCAGTGTCACATGATCCTTCAGAAATCATTCTAATATGCTGATTTGCTGCTCAAGAATCATTTCTGATTATTATAAATGTTGAAAACAGTTTCATATTTCTGTGGAAACCATGATACATTTTATTTTTCAGGATTCTTTGATGAATAGAAATGTCAAAAAAACAGCATTTATTTAATCTTTTGTAACATTATAAGTGTCTTTACTGTCACTTTTGATTAATTTAATGCATCCTTGATGAATAAAAGTGTTAATTTCTTTAAAAAAAAATCTTACTGACCCCAAACTTTTGAATGATTTGCAACAATTGTTTTTAATAATTTGTGTTTTGTAGATGGTTGACAGCGAGGCAGCTCAAAAGGTTTTGGATCTTCATTTTTAAAGACGTACAGTGTTGTATGTTTGAGGTCCAGAAGGCTGCTGGCTTCTTTGAACATTGTTGGCAGATGATCCAGCAGCTTTTAGTGTGAGAAACAGACTTGACAGGAAAGTGATTTGGCTCTCCGGCTAAGTTTAAACAAGGTCTAGTTGGCACCTGAGCGCATGCGGTTCGATTGGAACAGATCGTGATCTGTGTGGACGTCTACTTCTGAAGAAAAGCTTCAACTGTTTAAAACTTGTTAGACAGTTCAGCGACAATGTGGCGGATAAATTCAAATGTAACTTTATATGTCAGGAGGTAAAAGGATCTTTAAAACACACTACTGTTCAAAGGTTTTGATTTTAGTTGCATTTGATACTCTCTTAAAAATAATGGTTCTTTACTGTCATTGATGGTTCCATGAAGAACCTTTAACATCCATGGAACCGTTCAAGGTTCTTTAGATTTTTAAAATGTCCTTCATATGTTCTTTTTAGAACGTTCACTGAAAGGTTCTTTGGGGAACCAAAAATGCTTCTACTATGACATCACTGTGAATGGAACCTTCATAATGTCTGCGACTCCTCAATGGGCATTTACTGTGAGCTGGCTATTTTATTTTATTTATTTATTTATTTTTTAAGTAGATTTAGTCATATTCATTACAGCAGCGGCTGCAGTCAGTGTCCAGGAGCATGTGTGTGTGTCTTCACTGTCTAGCAGGGTCACAGCAAGAGCAGCGATAGATGTGCAGGAGACAAAGACAGTGAGAACTTCACTAAAAGGAAAACTGGGAGCTCAATGGACCCGCCAAAGGCCAGGAGAGAAGGAAACCGAGCGAATGCAGCTGAGAATGGAAGAGAGAGAGGTTGCATTCATCCGGAGCAGCGGGGCGGTGAATGGATGGGTGCCTGTCGAGATGGAGGGCCTGGCCATTAGATTTCTCACAGCTCAGGTAATGAAAGACCCATGCAACGAAGTATCTCACCGTTCCCTCTGCCAATTCCATGTTTAATGCATATCGGCAGGTTTAAGCAGGCCGACAGCGAGGCTTCTCCCGTCTTTCACCAGGAAAACTCTTGGAGGTGAAACCCCTGATGTGAGTGGAAATCCTACTACTGTTTTAAGTTGGAAACTTTGGTTTGTATTCTGTGTTTGCAGGGGAACTTTTAAAGGACGTGAGATGGTGAAGAACTAATGAGCCTGTGAATCTGGCTACATGGTTTTTTTTATTCAAAACCAGGCTGTGTTCATGGAAGCATCGCTTTGCATATTATTAAGGTACAATTTATGAAACATCACTTTAAAATTTTTAAACCTGTAAACCTTCAAACTTCATATTTTAACACCTAAACAAGCCAACAAATTTTGCTTTTCTATAGCTAAAATTTATAGTTGCATTTAATTTCTGTAAATTTCAATTCGTTTTAGCTTTCAAACAAGGCTTTATAAAGAAGAAATATATATATTTTTTCATTAATATCTTGTGCATTAAATTGATATGAAATGCAATGCATTTTCATTAAAGGGGACCTATAATGCCCCTTTCACAAGATGTAATATAAGTCTCTGGTGTCCCAGAATGTGTCTGTGAAGTTTCAGCTCAAAATACCCCACAGATCATTTATTATAGCTTGTCAAATTTGCCCCTATTTGAGTTTGAGCTAAAACATGCCGTTTTTGTGTGTGCCCCTTTAAATGCAAATGAGCTGCTGCTCCCGGCCCCCTTTCCAGAAGAGGGCGGAGCTTTAACAGCTCACGCTTCGGTTGCTCAACAACAACAAAGCTGGAGAATCTCACGCAGCCAAAATGAGGATTGTCAGTAACGGTGTTCAGCCTTACATTGTTCAAACCGGAGTCGACACTGATGGAGAGACTCAGGAAGAAGTTACAACTTTTAGAATGAAACTGGGCGTGTCTGAATGGTTAGTGGATAAATTTATGTAGTTGCTGTGGAGTTGATTCAACTCATGTTAATCTTTTGTGCAAATCCAGCGTTGAACTGACCCTTGTTTGTAAAGCAGTCCGGCGTAAAATGACGGCATGTCAACAACACTCTACTACAACAACTTTTCCTCTTCTCTAAAGCAGATAATGTCTTAAAAAAGCACGACATTAGCAACTCCAAGGTCATGTGTTTGATTCCTAGAGAATGCATGAAGTGATCCAAAAGCGAGCTGAGTGAAACCGGCCCGGATGGATACGTCACATGAGCCGGCCATCTCACAAGGTTTTGTGGCAATTTGCTCGGGACACACGAAAGCGTACGGGGGTTAAAGGTCATTTGCGACGAGAGTTTTGCGGAGCCTCCGGAGAAACTTGCCCTGTCTAAAGGGGGTCACATCGAGTACCCAAATGACAAAGGTGAGGATTAATATTCATGCCCGTGACCCGGTTAACTGATGAAGCCTGGAGATCTGTGATTCTTTCCTGACTGACGGTCAACTGCTGACAGAGAATTAATAATGAAAAATGACAGCCGAGTGTTTTTCTGCACAGGTAGGAAATGAGCTGCTGTTAATTAGGCCCCTGAGCTCCTCCAGATCTGTAATGAGCTTTCTGAGCACACCGTCCAACGGCCAGCTCTCTTCCCAGCATGCATTTCCGCCTCTTATTCACTCAGCAGCTCTGTTTAAAAACCTAGTGAGCTGAATTTTGTTTTTCTAGTTCAAATTTATAGTCACATTATTAAGTAATTTTTAATTCTGCTTCCTCGCATTCAAATTCAAGTTTCCTACCTCAATTAAAATTCAGGAACTGAAGTGAAATTTAAAAGACTTTCTCAGTTCAATTCTGAATGTCATATTGTAATTGCTTCAAGTACATGTTTCTGGTTTAAAGGAGTTTTATTTTTTTATACATTTAAACTGGAAAATTTTGTGAGCTGCCTTGCTGTCTAAATCAGTATTCCAAAATAAGTAAATGATTTGTAATAATCTACATGAACACACACAAATTGTAATATTTGATATTCCAATAAAGAGTTTTTAAAGTAAATTCTACACCAAAAAATGTACACAGAAAGTGGGTAAAATCAATCAGTTGAACTTTTATTTGTTAATCATTTTAAAGCCACCATGAAATCAGTTCTTCTTTTCTTTTTTTTAATGGAAGCTTTTTCCAAGACAAGATAAATGTGTTCAACAACACAGCATATAATTCTACGATGTGTTTTAATAAATTGTGCCTCTAATCCTTGAAATTAAGCTTTTAAAGGCACAATATGTAAGATTTTTGGATTCAAATATCCAAAAACCACTAGAACAGTGTTATACATTTTGTTGACTTGTGTACTTGCATTGAGAAATAAACTATTTTAACCAGGACACGGACCATGTCCATGCATCACCTATCAATGACATCATATCTGCGTTACCCTCGATTTTATTTTGTAGAAACCATGGAAACACATTAATATATGATGTTTTTTTTAATAGACAGGTGAGCAACTGTTTGGATACATTCATCGACAGAAAACTAATCATGTTATTTAGCTCAACATAGTAAGTTTAAATCTCGTTTTCTTGATTTACCGCGAGTACCGTGTTTTACCATGCTAACATCGATCTAGCTTACTGCAGTGTGCAACAAGTGTCTCATAGCAGCCGCTGAGCGAACGCAGAGTAGCATTATAACAACTTTCAACACACAAATGTATCTAATATGATAAACAGCGCTGCGTTTCCCCACATACGCTTGACCAGAAGAAGCAAAAGTGCTCGTCTGCGGCATAATAAAAGCTTGCTGCTCTCGAACCGTGTCTTGCGTTCGTCTCTCATTAGCAATCACTCCAGCGGCCTCGTTCTGCTCCAACACCCTGCTTCATACTACAGTAATGTTAATAAATCTTTAATACAAATGATTAGATCATCCATGAACATGATTTCTGCCTGAGTCCCATCAGATTATTTTCCACCGGCTGCAGACGTGAAGATCGCCAAATCAAGGCGTCATCAAGCTACACCTTTGTTTTTAATAGGCGACCTCTAGTGGCGAAAATTACATTAAGTCCTTTTAAACTTTCAAACAAGGCTTTGCAAAGCCAATACATTTAGCTTTCTTTAGTTACAAATTATAGTTACATGAATTTCTTTCAATTTTAATTTTGCTTCCTTACATTCAAATCCAAGTTTGCTACCTTAATTAAAATTCAGGAATTTAAATTTAAAAGTCTTTCTCAGTTCAGTTCTGAATGTCAGTATATCTTATGCAATGAAGTGCTTCAGTAAATGGCACTAGTTTAAAGGATTTTTAGATATTTTAACTAGAAAGTTAGACAAAAATACTTTATTTTTTTGCAGTGTGAATGAAATGTTTGTTGCATTGCATTCTGGGATTGCCTTATATGCAAAAGGTTCATGTGATGATGCCTTCAAATTTGGCTTCTTGGAAGGCAGCATAAAGCTTAGTGTTGGGTAATATCTTAAAGCAAAAAGATGCATGATGTTAGCAACTCCAAAGTCATGTGCTCGATTCCTAGGGAATGCATGAACTGATAAAAAATGCATACCTTGAATGTAAGTCTCTTTAAATAAAAGCGTCTTCCAAATGCATACAATGTAAAATAAAATATGTAGCACAGTCACTAGGTTTTGGAACAATCTCTGTTTTTTCCTCTCAGCTGAACTTTCTAAACGGACGAGGATACCCAGGGCTGTGGATCTGACACTTAGATTTCAATAAAACCCCTACAGTCTGCTTTTGAATATCACGTTCGCTCTCTACAAGCATCCCGGCCAGCGTTCCACACCTTAAAAATAATTTGACTGAATTGAGATGCCAACGCAGGGCATTACGAGATGCCACGTGGCCTTCGAGCGTGATGCAAACTGCCTGTAATGAAAGCAATGATGCTCACGCAGCTTGTGTCCCGTCATGCCGTTCGGGTCCCCTGTAAGGAGCGCGAGACCACAGGCAAATGTTTTAAACGTGTCCCATTTCTTACTGCATGCATTTATGTATGAGCGCAAGCCATAAACAACCGTACGGACCCAGTGACACGGAACGGCATGCATGTAGCGCGCTTTACAATGTGTTCAGTGAGAGCGAGAAGACGATGTCTGTGGCCTCCGTGACAGAGGGAGACATTAAAACAAAGCACACACGACTGCATACTACTGCTGGAGCAGCCTCTGGTTCAGCACTGCGCTGATTGAAGCGCTTGTCAATTACGGGTCAAACTGTGTGTTTTTAGTCGTGTGTGTAAACGCCAGCAACAGAGTAAACAGCGAGAGACATGAGGGCTCTTTGTTTGTTTACTGGCAGTTCTCCACAGGAATCCTTCGGTCTGCAGACGTGTAATTTAGATTTAATGTATTGGCCAGAGACCAAAGACGGCAGGTAATGACTTATGTAGTCAAGTTGCTGTGTTAGAGTGACACAAGGAGATGTGAGACACTTTAAAGGGGGCCTATTATGCCCCTTTTCACAAGATGTAATATAAGTCTCTGGTGTCCTTGGAATCTGTCTGTGACGTTTCAGCTCAAAATACCCCACAGATAATTGATTATACCATGTTGTAAATACCCATTTTTGAGTGGAAGGAAAAACATGCTGTTTTTGTGCATGTGTCTTTAAATGCAAATGAGCTGCTGCTCCCCGCCCCCTTTCCAGAAGATGGTGGAGCCTGTACAACTCATGCCTCGGATAGGGCAGAGCCTTTACAGCTCGTGCATCGGATACTCTGCCAAAAACGAACAAAATATCTGTTTGGTTTTGATTATCATCTCTATCGCGGTCATGCTAACTTGACATTGCAGTTCGTCATTATCATGAAAGTGAATGCGTTTTAAAGCCATAACAGTCCAAACTTCTGATATATGGTTTTCTGAGCGCACACATCTGAAGCACGCGCACAGAAAGCTGGCTGTCAGACGGCGCATCTTGTGAGTATTAAACTAAGTTCTCTTTTACATCTTATTCCTATTAAACTGTCAAATACACATAAAATGGTTCACATAAACATAGTCGGTTATGTCTGTGAACGTAAACAGCAGGGAAAGAAATCGCATATGTAAATTATATCTGTGTATTAAACGGGTGGTTGATTATGATTTCACTTTTTTAACTTTAGTTAGTGTGTAATGTTGCTGTTTGATTATAAACAACATCTGCAAAGTTACGACGCTCAGAGTTTAATGCAAAGGGAGATATTTTCTTTTACAGAAATCACTTTTTAGGGACTGCAACAAGCTTCTTCCCAGGTTAGTGACATCACTAACCCTAAAATATACATAAACCCCGCCCCCGCAACAAAGGGGGCGAGGCCATGTTGGGCTGCTTTAGAGAAGAGGAAGAGTTGTTGTAGTCGAGTGTTGTTGACATGCCGTCATTTTACGCCGGACTGCTTCACAAATGAGGGTCAATTCAACGAAAAATTATTAATATGACAGCACATGCTAGTGGATGAGTTGAATCAACTCCACAGCAACTACATAAATGTATCCACTAACCATTCAGAAACGTCCAGTTTCATTCTAAAAGTTGTAACTTCTTCCTGAGTCTCTCCATCAGTGTCGACTCCGGTTTGAACAATGTAAGGCTGGACACCGTTACTGACAATCCTCATTTTGGCTGCGTGAGATTCTCCAGCTTTGTTGTTGTTGAGCAACCGAAGCGCGAGCTGTTAAAGCTCCGCCCTCTTCTGGAAAGGGGGCGGGAGCAGCAGCTCATTTGCATTTAAAGGGACACACACAAAAACGGCGTGTTTTTGCTCACACCCAAATAGGGGCTAATTTGACAAGCTATAATAAATGATCTGTGGGGTATTTTGAGCTGAAACTTCACAGACACATTCTGGAGACACCAGAGACTTTTATATTACATCTTGTGAAAAGGGGCATTGGCTGAATAACTTTAGTAGATTTAATAAGAATACATTTCTTACTTGAATGCTGCTGTTAAATGCTCTGGTGAGGAGATAAACATGGCGGACTGTGTACAGCTCACTGAGGGCGGGTCTATGCTAATAGGGCAGAGTCTGTCAGTAGTTGTGGGCGGGGCCTGTGCATTTGTGACGTCACAAAAGCTACAATCTGCACACAGCTTGTTCTGAGGCACTGCTTATGATTTATGGGGATTAATACCATTAACCATTATAGGGTGGTTGTAGACACATTTGTTCAAACACCATGTAAAAGTGACTTTTGCATAATAGGTCCCCTTTAAATCATCATTTGTGGCGTGAAATTGACAGCATGATTTATAGTGCAATGCCTCGTTTTGTTGATTGTAAAAAATGCACCTGTCAAAGCATGCCCTAATATACTTATACTATATAACTACTATAAGCATATCCAAATTTATTCGAATACACAGTATACTTGCAAAGAGCAAAATATATACTATATAGTAAATCTCAACTGCTTGATTGTTAAATAATTGAAAATTAGTTATGAAAGCAACGTCATTATCATCGGTTTGACTCTAACTGCACTGCACTGCAAGTCACTTCAGATAAAATCGTGTGCAAAATGCATAAATGTAGTATACTGTAAAAGTTAACAACTTTAAGGATGACCTACTTTTGTCCAAATTCTCATGCAGCATTGCATGAATTTTTCATGCAGAACCCAACAGTGCATTGTTGCAAATGCATCCAAGATGTCCAACAAGAGAAATGTCAAGTATAAGTATACTTAATTTCCTATTTTCCTCTGTTTCAGTGTGCTTTTATGCTTAATATAATATAGCACTTTCTGTGTGGCACGTGCTTAATTCAAATCAGTTTGTTCTGAGGTACACGTTTGATTCAGATGCTGCTGAATGAACATTTAAAGCTTGTGTGTTTGAGACTAAACAGTCTCAGAAGACACCCGAGCCCCTCGTGTCACGCTCTCACCTGTTTTGTACCTGTGTCTGTTGGTAATTTGCAATCACATTCATTTGCAAGAACTAAAACTGTTAGCTAAGCAACACCGAAGTAATGTTGACAATAGCGCTGGCTCTTTTTATAACAGCAGGTGAGGAGAGACAGAGATCTGAGAAGACGCTGAGCGGTGCGGAAGACGAGGAGAGAGTAGATGGCGTCTCAGCGATGAGTTTCTTCCTCCCATATTGCCCAGCCCACAGGTATCATTACAGGCTTCATGAAGATAATATTCCTAACACTCAATACACAGTGCCAGAAAAAGCCCCTCACGCAAAATCCATTATCCAGACATCTTAGATAATGGGATTCCTCTTCCCCTGCTCGGCTTGCAGCCCTGCAGAGTGGCCGTAATAGACTTATAATCAGTTTTTATCATTATTCCTCCCAGCGCTCGAGTGTCTCTGTTGTGCTACGCCACGATCTGCTCTCTTTGTAGAGATGTATCGCTATTCTAGATGAATCTGCAGTGGGGTCACAAACAGGTGGAGGTAGCAGTGGATGTGACCGAAGGCCAAATGGTAAAACCTCTGCTCTCATGTCAAGTTGAGTGTGTCGTATCGCTCTGTGTGTCAGATGGAGAGAGACAGAGCGCTCAGGACAGACACTCACAAACGTCTGGACAACAGCCCAGCGGGTCAGAGACGTGAAGCACCATTCACACATACAGAGGTTTCAGTGAGACCATCATGGACATTTATACTGCTGGATGAACTTTATTAGTGGGCTTCACAAACCATTTTTAATAATAATAATAATAATAATAATAAATACTTGTTTTTTTGTTTTTACTGTACAATAATTAATAGTAATATATTTTTTATAATTTGCATTATTTATATAATATATTTATATAATACATGTTTTTTATATATAAAAATATTTTGATTGAGGATTATTATTATTATCGTTGTTTTTATTTTACAGTACAATAATACATTTAAGTAATATTTATTGATTTGTTTAATGTCCGTAATTTAAATAAAATAATTTTTTGATAATAAAAATATTTGATGATGATTATTATTGGTGATATTGTTGTTATTATTAATAAAAATAATATATTAAATGCTTTTATTTGACAGTACAGTAATATAATTTATTAACAATAATATTATTAGTATTAATATTATTAAATACTTGTTACTTGCTTATTATTACAGTTTTAAACAATAAAATATTTTTTGATAATTTTTTCATGAGGGTAATTATTATTATTAGTGATATTATTATTATTAAATACTTTTTATTTTGCAGTACAATAATAGATAGTAATATAATTGATGTGTTTTTATTATTAAATAAAATAAAAATAATATTTTGATAATGATGATGAGGGGTTTATTATTTTTAATATAATAATATTATTAAATACTTGTTTATAATTACAGTACTATATTATTATAATAAATAGCAATATATTTGATTTGTTTAATTTGTTATAATTTAATAAAATAAAATATTTAGCTGAATATGAGGATTATTATTGTTATATAGTCAATCATGTTTTTTAATCCAATGATCTCATGCCTGTAAATAAACTTGTGAAAATAAATCAGCACTGAAATGTTTAAAAGTTAATTTAAGCATGCCTAATATGAATGTGAACCAAACCATATTGAAGTTTCTAATGCTTGTAAAACACCTTTTTTATTACTTTTTTGATGCACATTATTCTGAATCACTAATTAATGTTAATCAATGCAAATAGTAACTGGGCAAAATCTCCACTGGTCTGGCTTCATTTTGGTATCAAATACCCATTTTTCACAATCCAATCAGTTTCAGTGGATAAAATGAAGGGCTGTCATACTATTACTTGCTTCATGGATTGTAATGAATAGAGCCTGGCATTCGGTGGAGAGATTGTTCATCAGCGTTTTTCATTAGCACCATTGACTCAAACATGCACCGCTGAACCTGCAGATAGGAGTTTTCTTTTTGTCTTACAGGGTTTAGACACAGGTTATCCATCACTCTTGTCCTAGTGACCGCTGGATCACCTGAGGAGGAGGATTTCAGGACAGGTACAAGGTGTTGCGCTCGGGAAGCCTGGGAAGTTTCCACAGGACTCATAATACAAATACATAATTTAAATTATTGAAACTGCAGCTACTCTTCTAAATATAGTGTACTGCTCTGCAAGATACTAACAAAAATTTAAATACACTGAAGCCATTTAAAGGCTAAGTGTTGTTTTATTTTTTTATTACATTAATTATTATTTTGATAAATATTTTTATATTATTATTAAAAAATATTATTTTATTTTTATTATGAATATTATTAAATACTTTTTACTTGAGTACAATAAGATTATATATATATATATATATATATATATATATATATATATATATTCCATTATAATGTAATATATTATGTAATTTAACTGTAATATGTAATTATATTCTGATATTATATTTTGTTATATTAATGTCATTATTATGTAATTGTTTGAAAAATCAGTTGGTTTCAAACTTTATCAATGTAAAACTTTATAATTTATAACTTTATTTTTTATTATTATTTATTTTTTATTTATAATTACATATATTTAAATTAAATATATTATATTAATTATATTAATTTAAGATATTATTCTTTAATTTAACTGATCAGATTGTACAATTATAGTCTGATATTATATTTATTATATTCTAATATAAAACAAATATAATGCAATTCTTTGAAAAATCTTAGTAATTTACTAATTCATTCTAAATTGGCATCAAGACTTTAATATATTTAAAAATATATTGTTTCATTTTTAAATTACATTTTATTATGATTTGCTGTTTAAATTTTATTTATTGTTTAATTATTTAAATTATTTTATTGTTTTTGACACTTGGATATAATAATATAAAAATATAGCTAATATAATATTTATTAAATAAATATATTCTTGAAAAAAATCTTAGTAATTCACTTATTCATTCTCAACTGGCATCAAACTTTATGTAATATGTAAAAAACATTTTTTTATTTTTTTTTAGTTAATTATGATTTAGTGTTTAAAATGTAATTATTTTTATATATCGAATTCATTTACTATATAATTGTTTAATTTGACTATCAGATTATATAGCTATACATACAGTATATATGCAAGTCTGAAGTGTAGTTAAGTTAGTGGTGTTGCTATTTTTAGTTACTCCAGCCAACATCAGTTTGAACAAAGCTCAGTCTCAGATGCTTCACATTGGCTTATGAAGGAAGAAGTTGCATGAAGTTATTGAGCTGCCATGTTTCCTAATTCTTTAACCTCCTCTTACAGGATCGCAGTGGCAGATGTAGCCTCAAACACAGTGGTTGCAAAGAGACAGAGAAGAGGAAAATATAAATGCCACACTGCAGTGAGATCACAAGCATGATTCATTCGCATCTCATCTGCGTCTCAAAGCAGAACATCAACGAGAAGGAACAGACCCAGACAAAACAACACCTGAAACAGTAAACAGCGGCGTCGACTGCTGTCTGTAAATCCTCAGACACACTGGAGATCAGCTTCTTGAAAATTGCTCAGACTGCTTGGATGTGACGCTAAACATTTTAAGTGGAAGTAATTATCTTGTTTCTGTCGGTTCGTTTTGGCCCAAGGGCCGCCCAGACAGACTTCCTAATAAGATCACGGCCAGTTACACTCGCTGTGAAGAGGAATGAACAGCCCTTTCTTTGTGAATATCCTGCAGGACACTTTAAGAATCGTCAAGAATAAAACCAATCAAACGCAGAGGTTAGCCATGTTCACACTGCAGATAAATACAGTTGTCACTCCTATTTTGAGTGTTTAAACCTGTTTTGAGCACAGAGTTTGGTTTCTACAGGAGTGAAAACCACAAAATGTAGCTGTCTAGTGTGAATAGAGCCAAACTGAACAGATATTTGCTAATGATTTTAAGCACTACATACCATACTTGCATGAAGGTTTTTCTTCGTTTTGTTGCAGTGCTGGACACGTCACATCACGTTGCTGTCAATGACAACTCTCACTGAAAATGAATGACTTCTCCTCATGATTCATTATGGAAGAATTCAGGTAGTGGTGGTGATTTTAAAGGGGACCTCTTATGCAATATTCATTTTTACATGGTGTTTGAACATAAATGTGTAAGCAGTGTGTGTATACAACCACCCTATAATGGTAAGAAATCGACTTACTCCACTTTTTCTATACCCAAAAATCATAAGAACAAGCCGTTTGCAGATTGTAGCTTTTGTGACGTCCATAGACTGTATAAAACTACGGACATGGTGTACGTGACATCACCCGTGGGTTCCTGAAGAGCATTTTTGAAGCCCAAAGTGCGCAGAGCAGGCCGTCGCCATCTTAGCAGCACCTCACTCCCAGATAACTGAAAAGGCTCAAAGAGGCGGGATGTGTGTGGAATTAGCTGAGATAGTGACAGCAGCAGCAATCCACCTGTCACTCAAGAAGCCACGCCCTTAATTATGCTGAATTTTAAGGCTTGATATAATTTAAACGGGTGAGTTATAAAAAAATTCACCCCCCTCACGGTTGTCATGAAGGGGGAAATTAGCTTTATAGACCAAAACCACTTTTTGTATCAGGCTGTAAACATATTTTCTTCTGCTGTAAATTTTTAACATGCTTTAAAGCATTTTAACAAGGGGGACTATGGGATTGACTCCCTTTTGGAGCCTGTCTCTAGCAACCAGTTGATGAATTGCAGTTTAATTCACTTCCGTGTTGGTTTCAAGAGAGAGAACGGGAAGGTTGCCGCTTGGTGACGTCACATATGCGTAGGCCCCGCCCACAACTGCTGACAGACTCCGCCCTATTAGCATAGACCCCGCCCTCAGTGAGCTGTCAGCCATGTTTATCTCCTCACCAGAGCATTTAACAGCAGCATTCAAGTAAGAAATATATTCTTATTAAAGCTACTAAAGTTATTCAGTCAAGAGCAGTTGGTTTTTGTTATTTGGTTCATGTTAACAGCAGATACAGCAGTAGTACTGTCACTTTAATACACAGATCTAATATACACGCAATTTCTCTCCCTGCTGTTTTACGTTCACAGGCATAACCGACTGTGTTTATGTTAACTTTGTGTGTTTTTGACATAACCTTGTGTGTATTTGACAGTTTAAGCACAATAAGATGTGAAAGAGAACTTAGTTTGATACTCACAGGACATGCCGTCTGACGGCCAGCTTTCTGGGTTTAGGGGTAGGGTTAGTAAGGGGATAGAATATGCAGTCCCCATAAACTACATATACAAGTATGTTTGTGTTTTGTGTGTTATATTGAACTGTCTTTTTGGAGACAATGGGCCCTATCATACACCCAGTGCAAAGTGACGCCAGGTGCGACGCAAGTGTTTTTTGCTAGTTTTAGCCTGATGCAGTTTTCACGTCCAGCGCCACTTTGTTTAAATAGCAAATGCGCTCGCACCCATCTGTTCGCCCATGGTCTGAAAACGAGATGTGTTCAGGCTCATTGTTGGCGTGTTGTGTTTGAGGCAACTGAAAACGACTGTGCCTTTGACCAACTGAAACCTGGTCTAAAGTCAATGGTGCAGTATTATTTTTTTTTTTGTTATTTAATGGCCGCGTTAGTAATACGCACCTATAGGCGGGTGCACAACGCGTGTACACGCTGCTTGTTACACACACAGGGACGCGCAGCAGCACACAAACATGCCGAATATTAAAAATAAAGATAAAAATGCCTACGTCATAATGGATAGTCATTGCATGTATCAGAATTACCTATTTGCAGTAATGACGAATGTAATTGGCTAATTGTTTGACCAATCGTGGCAATACACACATGTATGCTGGTTGTCAGGTTGAGGGTGTCTGTATTCCGCCATGTAAATAGCGAATCCGCCATGGAGCAAGCACATCTGGCTTTTAAAGGGAATGGGAGATGACACTCTGATTGGTTTAATGCATGTTACGCCCAAAACACACCCATGACTCATTAAGAGACTAGGTATGACCATTTTTTCCATTGTTAAACTAGCAAAAGTGGATTCGGACACACCCTAAGTGCACCTGAGCCATGCGCTACAGATCATGTGCTTAGATCATTAAAATAGGGCCCTAAAAGTGTGAAATGAAATGACGTCACACCTCAGGAAAGTCAGTCATGTGCTGCTAAGAACGTTGACATGACACAATTTTCCTGCGGCTCAACCAGCTAAAGCTGGCAGCGTGCGACAGATGCTTTCTCCAGGTATTGTGATGAACAGATGTTGTTTCTCTGTGAAGTTTTGCTTCATCTCTCTGTCTCTCCTGCTCCTCTGACCCTGACGAACACGTGCAGTTGTTTCCGATCCCGACAGTAACTCTTATTAACCTTATTGCTGACAGAAACAACCTCAATTCCACAAGTGACTGACATCCACTGCCCCTCAAACACCCAGCAGCATACTTTAATGTTTTCAGTGCGTACATTTCCTTTGTGTGTTTGTATTATAAGTTTTGCTGTTTCCCATTACCGACGTTTCCATCCAGAACTGACTCTATCCTCTTTGCCTGCTTGAATTTATACATTTATTTATGAGCTGATCTCTGTTCATTAACTATAATGTAAATAACATTGTGACACCCGGCAGCAGAGAAATGGATCCCATTGTGCGTTATTATAAATCTCTGGACTGGGATAAGTCATGTGTGGGTAGATATTGAGTTTGAGAGGTCGGCATCAGCTGTGTGTTTTAAACAGCGTGACCGCCGCAGACCTTAGAGGATCATTACAGAGGCAGCAGCTCTCAAAAAGTGCCACATTCATCACATACTATCCTTTCGCAAACCTTTTAATGAATCCCTTGTTTATTTCTTCACTTGCTCTCATTTTACCATCAGTTTATTCAGAGAAAAACATGAGTATTTGCTTTATATATATATATATATATATATATATATAATATTTTACCACCTGCTTATTCAGGAAAAGTATGAGCGTTTGCTTTTTAAGTCAGCTGAAGCTTTCAGAAACACAACGGCGACACTTCGGGCTGCGCGTCTTTTATGTGCTTTAGCGTTTGCTGCTGTGTGTTGCTCGTCTTCTCGATCCCAGGAATGATAGGATGACTCCCCTTAAATATCCAAATGTCATGCGGCCCATCCAGTCAGTGCTGATATGAATAAACTCTCTGTTAGATCAGATGAGATGTAAGCATTCTGGGTAGAAAATGTCTGAATGTGGCTTCATTTGCTCTCTGCTGTCAACAGTAGTTGAACCCTGGGCTGTCAACAACAGCCAAACGTCTTCGAAACGCGCTGTTTGCCTGCATGTTTACGTCACAATTATATCCTGCTAGATCTGTTATAACGTTGAACCTGGTTACCAGTGCGGTTATTGTTAACAAAAACTATTAAAAGTTTAATTAAAGCTGAAAACTTAAACTTAAGGGATGCTCAACAACAACAAAGCTGGAGAATCTCACGCAGCCAAAATGAGGATTGTCAGTAACGGTGTTCAGCCTTACATTGTTCAAACCGGAGTCGACACTGATGGAGAGACTCAGGAAGAAGTTACAACTTTTAGAATGAAACTGGACGTTTCTGAATGGTTAGTGGATACATTTATGTAGTTGCTGTGGAGTTGATTCAACTCATCGACTAGCATGTGCCGTCATGTTAATCTTTTGTGCTTGAATTGTCAAGCAGTCCGGCGTAAAATGACGTCATGTCAACAACACTCTACTACAACAACTCTTCCTCATCTCTAAAGCGGCCCAACATGGCCCCACCCCCTTTGTTGTGTGTTCTCGGGGGTGGGGTTTATGCAAATGTTAGGGTTTGTGATGTCACTAACCTGGGAAGAAGCTCATTGTAGTCCCTACCAGCCGTTTGTTGTAGTCCTCAAAGAGAGAATTCTGTAAAAGAAAATATCTCACTTTGCATTGAACTTTGAGCGTCGTAACTTTGCATATGTTGTTTATGCTCAAACAGCAACATTACACACTAACTAAAGTTGAAATCATAATCAACCAAACCTTTAAGCTATTTGCCAAAGCAACATTTCTCATTTTCATTTAGTTGATCAAAAATGATACAATAATCTCTGACTTGTTTTGGCAGACTTCTTGCACCTTTTGAGCCAGTTTGAGATCTCTTCTGAAACTCTAGTGGAGACACATTTGAGATTACGGGTATATTTTCTCAGGAGAAATATCTGAGATGGATTCTCTTCAGGATTGCTCTTTGAGGAGAAACAGCTGAGATCTCATGAGTGAGTTTTCTTTCCAGTCTGATTATTAGTTTTGTGCAGTTGCAGCGCAGCGTGTGTGAAACGTGAGTAGTTTTGTGCTTGCGCAGCATGTGTTTACGTGTGCAAAGGTGTGTGGGTCACCGCGGCCCTCTGGGGTTTGAGGTCTGATTTCTTCTGCATACGTCAGCAGGTTACATCAGAGGAAATTACACCGGCGCTCAGTGGAAAGGACTAATCAAAATTCACACACACACTTGTACAGAAACACAGATTGTATTTCTAAAGGGTCAGAGGTCAAAACAACTCAACCTTGTGGCTTTACACTAGTGCCACCAGAGTGTAACACCAAAGAGAGAGTGAGTAGGTACTAAAAAGGTATGAATGTATATATATTGTATGTATATACAATGAATGTATAGTTTAGTGTTTGATAACTACTTTGATTCTGGATATTTCCAAATTATGATGCATTAGCTAATGTTAATAAACTGAACCTTATTGTAAAAGTGGGGTGGGGATACTCACAACATTTGGAGCAATTACACAAGTAAAAAATATATATAGTTTAAATAAGTGTTTGAAAGTAAAATAACATCAACAGGATTGTACACTGCTTAGCTTTGTTGTGTCCCAAAGCAACTTGATGATGAGGAATAAAGGCACAAAAAAAATAATAATATTTGTATGAATCTGAATGACGAGGACTTTCATATGCTAATTTCAGCTTTACCTTTACAAGAACCCCTGCAGGATGACTTTTAAAGACAAACAACAGACAGTTGAGCCGACAATCGCTAAATCAAGTTGGCACAAAGGAACCGACCAGAAATGTTTAACCGTCGCAGCGAGTAAAATTTGGACGCGCTAAAAACACTGTCACATTAAAACGCATCTCGAATGCCTTTCAACTGACGTTCAGTTTGTTATAAAAACCTCCAGATCCGGAGACGTGCGGGACAGAAGGCCAAAGATCCTCCCCAATGAGGAGAACACAAAACAAACCGTAAAAATAGATGAAACATCCTTCGTCTTGACATTTCTGAACAGGCCCAGACACATGCCGCTGATTGAAGACGACGACATTCAAAGCACACCTCCGAAAGAAAAAAAGCCCTGATTCGACTCATTACTGCACTTCAAACCCGGCTCAGTGCCAACACGCTGCGCAGCCGAATCATAATTAAGCTGCATAAATAGCAAAACTCGCAGAGGAGGCAGTGCTGTTACGTCAAGGGATTGATGCTGAAGACGACAGGGACGCTGGAGATTTCGGACATCTTGGAGCACGATGACTGAATCAAAGGCTCTGCGGGGGTCAAAGAGGACTAAGTCGGTACTAAAGATCTTGTTTTTAGCGATCGAGCCCCTGCCGTGCGATTAGCACACTGCTAACATGACAGCAAAGCTATAGACCAGGCTTTATGTCCTGCTCAAGACTAGTCTTGTGTATTCAGGCCGTAAAGTCTGGTTCAGTTTGCAGCTTATTTAGACCAAGACTGCCCACTTAATTGGGAACCATCTAACTGACATGCAAAGTGACCAACCACAGTACATTTTGTTTTTATGAACCGTTTAAGGGCCAGTTTATTTAAAGCATATTAAACCACAGACATAAAATAGTTTTTGACATCTGTTATTATATCACTGGCATGAATACATATTATTATTATTATTATTATCATTATTATTATTATTTATTTATTATATATTATTATTACATTTATTTTTTCATGCTGGTCTATTATATCAGTATCATAAAATATATTTTATATTTATAATTTAATTTATTATTAATTTATAAATAAATGTATTATTTCATGCCATACTATTTATTACATATTTCATGCCAGTGTGATATTATATCACCGACATTAAATAATAAAAATTAATTTGATTTAAATAAATTAAACATAAAAATGGTGCCACACTTTCCATAAATTGTTGTATAAAAAAGGCACACAGAATAAATATGTAATAAATTATCAGAATTGTTCCCATCCAAAAGTAAATAGTTGGCCTGCTCAATATTTCTCCATACTCATAACTCAAGAGGTGATTATACGGTTCTGCTCATGGATATCTAGTTTACTTGCCTCAGAGTTTGAGTTTTGTGCCTTGAGTTTTGAATATCTAAAAAAAAACCTGATTAGTTCTTTCTCAAAAGCGTTCAAACCAGTACCTTGTTAATGTAAGCTGGTGAACAGAAGCCAGACAATCAGATTAGAGTTTGCCAAATCGAGAAAGGGCTTTCCAGTTTCATATGTATGGAGCCCCGCACATGACATGCAGGAAAAAAGTTAATCGCGCACACGATTTACTCTTTCATTCCAGCGTTTTGCTAAATCGTGAGCACGATTTACTATTTCGTTTCAGCAATTTGCTAAATCGTGCGCACGATTTAATATTTCGTTCCCTCGATTTGCTAAATGGTGTGCATGATTTACAATTTCGTTCCCTCGATTTGCTAATCGTGCACACGATTTACTATTTCGTTCCAGCGATTTGCTAAAATGTGTGCGCAATTTACTATTACATTCCCTCGATTTGTGCACGATTTACTATTTAGTTCCCTTGATTTGCTAAATTGTGCGTGCGATTTACTATTACGTTCCCTCGATTTGCTAAATTGTGTGCACAATTTACTATTTTGTTCCCTCGACTTCCTAATTTTGTGTGCACGATTTACTATTTCGTTCCCTCGATTTGCTAAATCGTGCACGCGATTTACTATTTTGTTTCCTCGACTTGCTAAATCGTGCGTGTGATTTTACTATTACGTTCCCTCGATTTGCTAAATCGTGCATGCAATTTACTATTTCGTTCCCTCAATTTGTGCACGATTTACTATTTAGTTCCCTTGATTTGCTAAATAGTGCGTGCAATTTACTATTTTGTTCCCTCGACTTGCTAAACTGTGCGCACAATTTACTATTTTGTTTCCTCGACTTGCTAAATTGTGTGTGTGATTTACTGTTACGTTCCCTCGATTTGCTAAATCGTGCGTGCGATTTACTATTATGTTCCCTCGATTTGCTAAATCGTGGCGCGCGATTTACTATTTCGTTCCCTCAATTTGTGCACAATTTACTATTTAGTTCCCTTGATTTGCTAAATCTTGCATGCAATTTACTATTACGTTCCCTCGATTTGCTAAATTGTGCGCACGATTTACTATTTTGTTTCCTCGACTTGCTAAATCGTGCGTGTGATTTACTATTACGTTCCCTCGACTTGCTAAATCGTGCGTGTGATTTACTATTACGTTCCCTCGATTTGCTAAATCGTGCGTGCGATTTACTATTACGTTCCCTCGATTTGCCTAATCGTGCGCGTGATTTACTATTTCGTTCCCTCAATTTGTGCACAATTTACTATTTAGTTCCCTTGATTTGCTAAATCGTGCATGCAATTTACTATTACGTTCCCTCGATTTGCTAAATTGTGCGCACGATTTACTATTTTGTTTCCTCGACTTGCTAAATCGTGCGTGTGATTTACTATTACGTTCCCTCGACTTGCTAAATCGTGCGTGCAATTTACTATTACGTTCCCTCGATTTGCTAAATCGTGCATGCAATTTACTATTTCGTTCCCTCAATTTGTGCACGATTTACTATTTAGTTCCCTTGATTTGCTAAATAGTGCGTGCAATTTACTATTTTGTTCCCTCGACTTGCTAAACTGTGCGCACAATTTACTATTTTGTTTCCTCGACTTGCTAAATTGTGTGTGTGATTTACTGTTACGTTCCCTCGATTTGCTAAATCGTGCGTGCGATTTACTATTACGTTCCCTCGATTTGCTAAATCGTGCGCGCGATTTACTATTTCGTTCCCTCAATTTGTGCACAATTTACTATTTAGTTCCCTTGATTTGCTAAATCGTGCATGCAATTTACTATTACGTTCCCTCGATTTGCTAAATTGTGCGCACGATTTACTATTTTGTTTCCTCGACTTGCTAAATCGTGCGTGTGATTTACTATTACGTTCCCTCGACTTGCTAAATCGTGCGTGTGATTTACTATTACGTTCCCTCGATTTGCTAAATCGTGCGTGCGATTTACTATTACGTTCCCTCGATTTGCCTAATCGTGCGCGTGATTTACTATTTCGTTCCCTCAATTTGTGCACAATTTACTATTTAGTTCCCTTGATTTGCTAAATCGTGCATGCAATTTACTATTACGTTCCCTCGATTTGCTAAATTGTGCGCACGATTTACTATTTTGTTTCCTCGACTTGCTAAATCGTGCGTGTGATTTACTATTACATTCCCTCGACTTGCTAAATCGTGCGTGCAATTTACTATTACGTTCCCTCGATTTGCTAAATCGTGCATGCAATTTACTATTTCGTTCCCTCAATTTGTGCACGATTTACTATTTTGTTCCCTCGACTTGCTAAATTGTGTGTGTGATTTACTGTTACGTTCCCTCGATTTGCTAAATCGTGCGTGCGATTTACTATTACGTTCCCTCGATTTGCTAAATCGTGGCGCGCGATTTACTATTTCGTTCCCTCAATTTGTGCACAATTTACTATTTAGTTCCCTTGATTTGCTAAATCGTGCATGCAATTTACTATTACGTTCCCTCGATTTGCTAAATTGTGCGCACGATTTACTATTTTGTTTCCTCGACTTGCTAAATCGTGCGTGTGATTTACTATTACGTTCCCTCGATTTGCTAAATCGTGCGTGCGATTTACTATTACGTTCCCTCGATTTGCCTAATCGTGCGCGCGATTTACTATTTCGTTCCCTCAATTTGTGCACAATTTACTATTTAGTTCCCTTGATTTGCTAAATCGTGCGCACGATTTACTATTTTGTTTCCTCGACTTGCTAAATCGTGCGTGTGATTTACTATTACGTTCCCTCGACTTGCTAAATCGTGCGTGTGATTTACTATTACGTTCCCTCGACTTGCTAAATCGTGCGTGTGATTTACTATTTTGTTCCCTCGACTTGCTAAATCGTGCGCGCGATTTACTATTTCGTTCCTTTGATTTGTTAAATCGTGCGCACGATTTAGCCAAAAAAGATTTTTCCTCCTGCATGTCATGTAACTTATGAACAAACATTCTTCCAGTAACATTAATAGGACGTTTGTTATCTGGTCTTTAATAATGCTCTAAAAACGTTAGCACAAAAAAATGTATACATCGTTCATGTAACGCATGTTTGTCTACGTTACTACTTGTTTCAGAACGTTCAGGAACAATCTAATGTAACGTTCCCGTGTTTGTTAAATGATCAAATGGAATGCTGGAATTTTGCATCCAAAATGTTGGATGTTTAGAACGTTCAGAAATAACGTTTTCATAACTTAACAGGGCCGTTAACATTAGTATTTTTTGTTAGCTGGGATCATATTTAATACATATGTGAAGTTTGCAGTAAACAACTACACCCCCCCCCCAATCGCGATTGAATGTCATTTATGTCATTCATTTACTGTGGTGAACAAAATATGAGGTACTAACGGACATGAGCATGCCAGTACTTTAACGTCAGCCGCAGATCAATGACTGTCGGAGGCGTCGTTTACTCGCAGGGCCGGTCCGTTCCCGTCATCCATCAGCGTGTGGATTTTAACTAAAGAACGATGGCCTGACGCCTGATGTTTACGCCGCTCGTTCCAGCTTTCCACTAACTCTCACCGACTTTAAATGAAAGCCCATATTCACAGACAGCTCAACATGTCTTTCTGTCAAGAACCGCATATGAGATTGAACCCGGGGTGAGTATTTTAATCTCATCTGAAGGCAGATAGCTTTAATATTTTTATCTTCTCTAACAGGCTAGTGGAAAGCGAGAGCGAACACATTTAAATGAGATTATGTCGGGCACAGTTTGAGCTCGGCGCATGTGGACGCGCTCGAGCGAAACACGCGTGGGAGAACACGCTTACTCACACTTAATAATTCAACATTTTCAGCGCAAATGAACCTTAATAATTTGAAATTGCCACAGCGGCCCCACTGCAAAAGCGACGTCGTTCAGATGCTTCTGAAAACATCCCCTGATGAGAAACAAAAGATTTACAGTAAGTCAACACTGACCAGTTTCTGCTCGGAGACACAGCTGCTGAATATTTCAGGCGAAAGAGCATAAAATGAAGTTATTGACACAAAACCAGGGCTTCACGAAATGATAAAAGTTTAAAGAATCTGCATCAATATCTCAGTTCATCTCCATTCCTCCGGAGGAAGCCTGGCTTTGAAGCGCCGTGTTTGTCAATAGTCAACAATCTTTATTTATGGACGCTCTTCAAAAGGGCTGTCAGATGGGATATTTTGGTGCAGAATGACACTAAATCTTTCAGATTCTGTCATTATTCTCACGGGCCGCGGCCCTGATACGGACTCGAGCGGGAACAGCTTGCAGTCTCGAGCACCTGCGCTGGTAACTCTAACTCAGCATTATGTCTCGTGCTCATGCGGATAACCTCTCGCTCTGGATCTGCCTGAGGCTCAAGTACAGCTAAAGATTTCTCATAGAGTTCACTTGTACTTGGATTCTTTATTTCTGCGTTTCTGAGTGTTTACTTGTGCTCAGTTTTTACACACACACACACACACACACACTCACAAACACTCAATTTAGCTTTATTGGCATGACAAAAAATACATTTTGTATTGCCAAAGCATTTCACTCTCTCACACACACGCTCACAAACACTCTCTCACACACACAGTCTCAAGCACTCAAAACAAACACACACTTATAATATTTATTGGTTATAATAGTGCATACAGATATATACAGTTGGCCTATTAATCACTTGCAATTGGGTTTACGACAGAACTGAGAATAACAACACCACCTAATTTCACAGAATGCATTGCCTCTAGGGTGTGAACAATTCCATTCAACTTCAAACTCACGAGCTAAAAAGAGGCATTCTTATAATTCTATTTTCCCTTCTTTGTTCTTGCAGTGTCATCAGTGATGTCAGGACTTCTTTTTCCAGCAGCTCGTGATTCAAAAAGACCTGTATATGCAGAAATGAGTGTCTGAAGATCAGCAGAATTCAAGGCAGCTCATGTGCAGACTGGAGACGAGTGTGAATGCAAATGGTAAGTTACCTTAACTAAACTATTCTAACTTTTCCTCTCCAGACCACCACAGCACACTCACCTCTTTCCCCAAAAACCCAACTGAGATGAAAGCAGAGTTGAAATAGAGCCTTAACTGCAGCGCTGCTGAGGGAAGAGCATGATTCATGACTCCTCAAACCCATCCAAACACTGTTAACCTCGCGTTCGCCTCTTAGAGCTGGACTCCGGCCAAGCCATGATTATTCCTCCGGAATATCCTCGCCGCACGGAAAGGACATCAACAATCGCCTGATCGTGCCAGATTAATTTCAACGTCACCCAAATTCGTTTAGCGAGTTGATTGTTAAATTGATTTAATTATCGGATCCCTCTTAGTGACATTGATCTACTCTCGCTAATAGGAGTCACCTATGCATGTAATTGGCTTTGATGCATATCAAACCGAGGGCGCACGCAAACAGCTTGCGGAGAACGCAGATTTAGTTATCACTTTTAAAGGGCAAGATGAAGCAGCCAGATCGAGTTTTCCAACATGAACACAAATGTGGCCTTTTGCGTGATGGATTGTGGCATGGCTTGGCATTAATCTCTTCATATTTTGACTCGTTTGGCTATGGATTCTGCATATTGATGCAGTCTGCCTCCAGCATTAGACGGCTGTGTTTATGTAGGGTCAGTCATCTTTATTAACAATGTTCCCTGCTCATTTAGTCCCTGCTCGGTCTAGATTGCATAGATTGCACTAATTAGCACACGTAACACCCGTTTTACTTGTGTAACGTGATGCATTGCAGAGTGAAGTATGTAGAGTAGGACTTTATACATCAGGAATTGAATGGATTGTGAAAACTGAAGTTGAGGGATTTCTGATGTCTGCTGAAAAAAAGGCATTTCAGGGGCGAGGCAAGCTGTTACATTTTCATGAAAGATTATGAAGACAAAACACTTTACATGCAATAATGAATTTTTCACAATAAGGCCAGTGTGTATTAAGGAAACAAATAGGGTCTGGACAAAAAAAAAAAAAAAAAAAAAAAATGCATGTGCATGATGAATGTCTCTGTAAACTGGTATAAAGACTCATTTACACTGTCAACCAATTAAGAATCATTAAAAAAAATGGTTTATTCTCAGGTATTTTAATTTCTTTAAATTATTTCTTCTATAAATAATCTATAAACCTTCTATAAATAAATAAATAATTCTAAATCAATTCTAATTCTTTAAATTAATCCTTTAAATTAATTCTCATTTGTAAGTCGCTTTGGAGAAAAGCATCAGCTAAATGACTAAATGTAATGTAAATGTAAAATATATAATTAATTTAAATAAATAATATATAAAAATAAATACATATATATTAAATTATTCAAATCTCTCTCTCTCTCTCTCTCTCTCTATATATATATATATATATATATATATAATATTAAAATATAAAATTTAATTAAAATAAAGTAATAAATGATATAAAGATTATATATGTATTATATAATGTATTTATAATTATTTATTTAATTATTCATATATATATATATATATATATATATATAATTTAAATTTTAAAAAAAATTAAAAAATGGTAAAATGACTCATTTACACTGTCAACCAATTAAGACATTATTATTATTATTATTATAAATTAATATTATTACAAATTATTGAATTTGCATTTATTCTCAAGTATTTTAATATAACGTTTAAGTAATTAATAAAAATAAAAAATATATAATAATATATAATAAAAATATATAATTATTTAAATCACTGTGTGTGTGTGTGTGTGTGTCTGTGTGTGTATGTATGTGTGTGTGTGTATATATATATATATATATATATATATATATATATATATATATATATACAATTTAAATAAATTTAACTAAAAAAATGAACACATTTTTTTTAATTTATTCTCAAATATTTGTATTACTTTAAGTAAAATGTTTATATATATATATATATATATATATATATATATATATATAATTTAAATAAAAAAATGTAATAAATTATGATATAAAGATTATATATCATTTGTATACAATACTTTATTTAATTATAAAAATAATAAATATATATAATTTTCTCCCAGACAGCCAAAAGCCAAATTTTTTCAATCGGATAAAATATGTTTTCATTAAATTTGCTTTTAAATTTTTAAACACAAGGAGAAAAATGTGGAATGACATTTTTATTTCCACAGTTTCCTTATGACTTAAATTTTGTCCTAAAAAAACCTGTTAAACCCTTAAACCCTTGCGAAGGCTAAAACAAGCTATTGACAGCAGTGTAGTTTAGTGTGTCTTGTGGAGTAAACACGTGTCTTTAGTAAATGCAAACAGACGTCAACATATCTGAACATCATGCCTTACAGTGTAAATGAAGTTGAAGAATATGAAGGTGGATCCGTTCTTACTGCAGAAGCCAGTGAAGTTTGAGATCGAGCGGCTGGCAGGCTGTGAGGTGTGTTTGTATGCATGCTGCGCGTCAGGGATAAAGAGCCGCGTCAGAAGCAGCGCAGCATGACTAAGCCCTCAAATGCCTGTTACAGCACATTTTTAACACAAACACAAGTTGTTCAGGCTGGAGGTCACATGACCCTCAGATCCTCCAATCCCGACGGACCGCCATCAAAAGCTGCCAACACCTGGATCCATCTGGAATCTCCCCCGTTGCCAGCAACCGAAGCGAGCATATTAAACCTGAAGGACCAATCAGCTGCCGCCCCACATCCAATCCAGTCTCTCTCCCACTCGTACCACCACGACGCTCGTTAGAGGCGACGGATAATTAGTTTTGCGCCTGAAACTTGAGGCTTCACTCCTCCTCCAACCAAAAAAGAATTATAAAAAACAAGCGTGACCTTAATAACCAGATGAGAAGGACCGTGCGGAAGAAGACAGAAGGAGTTGCATCAGCGTTTTGTTGAACTGTTTATCCAGCTGTGTGTGGGTGCGTGTGGAGCTCTATTCTCCAGGTTTTCATTTTTCATTCTCTTTCGCTTTATTCTTTCCAGGGATGTACTGGGACTAAAAATGCCGGCTGAATACAGGCAATTGCCTGCTGCGTTACTCTTCATATACTGTGGGATCCAAAAGTCTGAGACCACATTGAAAATTGCTTTTTACCCCACTATTTCAATTTTAAACAAAACTTATATGAGGTAAACTACCATTCACAAGTTAGGAGTCAGTTAGGTTTTTATTTTTTAAAGAAATTAATACACATTTAATTGATCAAAAGTGACAGTAAAGACGTTTTAATGTTACAAAAGATTTCTATATCAAATAAATGCTGTTCTTTTGAACTTTCTGTTCATCCAAAAATCCTGAAAAACAAAATGTATCATGGTTTCCACCGAAATATGAAGCAGCACAACTGTTTTCAATATTGATAATAGTCATAAATGTTTCTTGAGCAGCAAATCATCATATTAGAATGATTTCTGAAGGATCATGTGACACTGAAGACTGGAGTAATGATGCTGAAAATCCAGCTTTGATCACAGGAATAAATTACATTTTAAAATATATTCACATAGAAAACAGCTGTTTTAAACTGAAATAATATTTCACAATTTTACTGTTTTTATTGTATTTTTAATTAAATAATTAAGCCTTGGTGAGCAGAAATTTATATAAAAAAAAAAAAAAAAAAATATATATATATATATATATATATATATATATATATATATATATATATATGTGTATATATAATTTTTTTTTTTTTTTTTTGAATGGTAGTGTAAAATTAAACACTGTTTTAATGACGACTATTCATTTCTATGTTTAAAAGTAAATGAGTGACACAGATTATCTGTACAGAAATCATGTTTGTTAAATCAAACATTTTACTTTTCTGATATGTATTTTTTTCTAATAAAAATATTTATTTACTTATTTTATTTCCTGAGTCTTTACACCTTCCTGTTTGTTTTCTGTCCCTCTGTTTCTTCCCCTCCACCCCCTTGTTTTCTCTCCTCACGCACGGTTGTTCGATCACAGTCTTCTCTCTCCTTCTGGTTTGTCAGTCAGCAGGATAACGTGCTAACGCGCAGCCCTGTTGCTTTTAACACATGTGGAGCGAATGGAGGCGACCTGTGGAGGCCACTCGCTGTGAACAGCGGCGTGTGACTGCGAGCAGACAGACTCTGTTGCTGCTGTCAGGTGGAGGGTGAATAACGTGCTAACGACTTAAACCAGCGGAGAGCGAGTGTGAGGACGATCGGAGAGCCCGGCGAGAATGACGTGTTTTGCAGGACCGAGGCAGCGGAGTAAGAAACCACACCACCGTTCTGTATCTAGGCCACAGACTGAGAACAGCGAGGGTCCTCGGGGAGGATAAACATGCAACTCCACTCGCCGTACAACAACAACAGGCAGCGGAATGGAAGCTGACAGAACACACACCTGCTATAAAACAGTGTTATACAACCATGGCAATGAATTAGGACCAAAATCATTTATTTATTGTAAACATGTAAAATGAAAATTGATTCTATTTACTTTTTTAATGCACATTATTGGTCTTATTGTGAAGGATTCATCAGTGCACGTTATTCCAAAAAATAAGAATCGAATATTTAGTCATTTTCTCCACCTCTGAAACAACTTTGTTCTGGCACAATATGTAATTTCGCCACTAGAGGTCGCTTAATCAAAACAAAGGCGTAGCTTGATGACGCCTTGATTTCACAGAATCATGGGAGGTGTTGTCTTCACATCTACAACCGGTGGAAAAGAATCCGACAGGACTCATATTCATGGATGAGCTAATGTATTAAAGATTTATTAACATTACTGTAGTATAAAGCAGGGTGTGGAGCAGAACGAGGCCGCTGGAGCAATTGCTAATGAGAGACGGGCGCAACACACGGCGCGACACGTCGCAGACGAGCGCTTCCGCTTCTTCCGGTCAAGCATGTGTGGTGTAAAGCAGCGCTGTTTATCATATTAGATACTTTTGTGTTTTGAAAGTTGTTATAATGCTACTCTGCGTTCACTCGGCGGCTGAGACACTTGTTGCACACTGCAGTACGCTAGGTCCATATTAGGCATGGTAAAACATGGTACCCGTGGTAAATCAAGAAAATGAGATTTAAATAATAAGACTTACTGAGCTGAGCTGAGCTGAGCTATATAACATGATTAGTTTTCTGTTGATGAATGTATCCAAACAGTTGCTCACCTAAACACATAATATGTGTTTCTACAAAAATAAGACCGGAAATCGAGGGTAACGCGGGTATGATGTCATTGACAGGCGACACTGGTTAAAATTGCTTATTTCTCTGGATTTAAACATTCTTGGAAACATTTGGGATAATATAACTACAGTTCTAGTGGTTTTTGGATATTTTAGTCCAAAAATCTTACATATTGTACCTTTAATGATATGAAAACAAAATTTCCATTGGGATGTGTGGAGATGCTCTTTTAGCCTTCATGTTTCAGTCAGCCTCCTATTGAACACTGATATTCACCATCCAATCAATTCCCAGTGGATAAAATCAAGTCCTGTCCTACATGTTTTCTTTCTCATTAAGGAAGTAAAATAAACTGCGAACAACGTTTCATGTTTACTTTAAAGGAACCTTTTGCATAAACATTAAAGTTCTTCTTTACTTGCCCTTTTGTTGTTGCAAACCCATAAACTGTTAATTGCTTGGAGACATTTTAAAGAATCTTTATGGAAAAAAAGACACCAAAAGAGCATAAAAATAGTGACTGTCTGCTAAAGTTATACAATCTGTTCCTTTAAGGTGCGACACATGTTTAGATGAAACGCAGATCAGTGTCTCTGTGTGTGCATTTCAGGTGATTTTTTTTTTTTTTTTTTTTTCAATCTGTGTGTAATTGTTTCCATGACTATCATTATAGTATATTTTAAAAACACACATATAAAGAGATATACAGCCAGTGTGAAAGTGGTAGAGCGATGAGGGCTGAATTCAGTAAGGCCTCAGGGTACGGTTTTATTATCTGACACACAGCGCTTCACACTGTGTGTGTGTTCCTGTGTTTCACGAAGATTACAGCACAAAGCTTCCATGATCTCAGCAGCTGCGAGTGTGTAAATCAGTTTTATTATAGTGAAGAGAGCAAGATCAGCATCTCTACATGGGGTTAAATAAAAGAAAGCTCAAACAAGCTGCTAAGCACTTGCTAGGGTCTTCAGTGTGGTTGTTAGATAGTTGCTTACTGGACCAATTCAGAGGTGCCAATCCCAGTGTTTTTTTTTGTTTTGTTTTTGTGGTGCCAGGATACATGAGAGTGGTCGCTAGGGTATTGCTATGCAGTGTTCTGAGTAGTTGCTAGGATGTGCTAAACACTTTTGTTAGAGTGTTGTGGAAGGTTGCCAGGGTGTCGCTGTGCATTTGCTAGGGCATAACCTGGTGTTATCTAGGGTGTTCTAAGTGTTTTCTGTGTGGTTGTTAAGGTGTTGCTAGGGTCTTCTGGGTGGTTACTAGGTAGTTGTTCACTGGCCTGATTCAAAACAGCCAATCCAAGTTTTTTTTAGTGCCAGAATACACGAGTGGTTGCTAGGGCATTGCTATGCATTGTTTTGAGTAGTTGCTGGGATGTACTAGACAGTTTTGTTAGGGTGTTGTGGAAGGTTGCCAGGGTGTCACTGTGCATTTGCTAGGGCATAACCTGGTGTTATCTAGGGTGTTCTAAGTGTTTTCTGTGTGGTTGTTAAGGTGTTGCTAGGGTCTTCTGGGTAGTTACTAGGTAGTTGTTTACTGCCCACTTCAAAACAGCCAATCCAATTTTTTTTGTGATGCTAGAATACGTGAGTGGTTGCTATGGTGTTGCTATGCATTGTTCTGAGTAGTTGCTAGGATGTACTGAACAGTTTTGTTAGGGTGTTGTGGAAGGTTGCCAGTGGTTGCTAGTTAGTTGCTTACTGGTCCAATTCAAAACAGCGAGTTTGTAGTGCCAGGATACATGTGGGTGGTTGCTAGGGAGTTGTTATGTGGTGTTCTGAGTAGTTGCTGGAATATACTGGATGTTAGGATGTTGTGGAAGAATGCCAGGGCATTCTGGGTAGTTGCATTTCTTGGTGGTATCTAGAGTTTTCTAGGTGTTTTCTGGGTGGTTGTTAAGGTGTTGCTAGGGTCTTCTGGGTGGTTACTAGGTAGTTGTTCACTGGCCTGATTCAAAACAGCCAATCCAAGTTTTTTTTGGTGCTAGAATACACGAGTGGTTGCTAGGGCATTGCTATGCATTGTTTTGAGTAGTTGCTGGGATGTACTAGACAGTTTTGTTAGGGTGTTGTGGAAGGTTGCCATGGTGGTGCTGTGCATTTGCTAGGGCATATATTGGTAGTATGTAGGGTGTTCTAAGTGGGTGGTTGTTAAGACATTGCTAGGGTCTTCTCTGTGGTTGCTAGTCAGTTGCTTACTGGCCCAATTTTAAATAGCCAATCCTGAGTTTCTGTTGCCAGGATACATGTGGGTAGTTGCTAGGGTGTTGCTATGTGGTGTTCTGAATAGTTGCTGGATGTTAGGATGTTGTGAAAGGTTGCCATAGTGTTGCTGTGCAGTTGCTAGGGCATATCTTGGTGGTAAATAGGGTGTTCTGGGTAGTTGCTAGGTAGTTGCTTACTGGCCCATTCGAAACAGCCAATCCAACAGCCAAGTTTTGTGGTGGCAGGATACATGTAGGTGGTTTGCTAGGGTGTTGCTATGTGGTGTTTTGAGTAATTGCTGGGATGTGTTATGATGTTGTGGAAGGTTGCCATTCTGGCAATTCTGGCATTCTGGGTAGTTGCATTTCTTGGTGGTATCTTGAGTTTTTTAGGTGTTTTCTGGGTGATTGCTAGGTAGTTGCTTATTGGCCCAATTAAAAACTGCCAAGTCTTTTAGTGCTAGGATACTTGGATGTTGTGAGTGGTTACTAGGGTGTTGCTAGGTAGATACTTTCTAGCCTGAGTCAAAACAGCCCATCCCCAAGTTTTGTTGTGCTTGCATGTGTGTTGTGACAGGTTGACAGGGTGTTGCTGTGCAGTTGCGTTTTTGTCAAAAAGTCAAAAGCCCATTAAAAATACAAAACAAAAAAACAGCCTATGGTGGTTTGCTGGTCTTGTTTGGTGGTTTTAGGAGAGTTTTGGGTACATATCAGGCTGAAAAACCAGCAGGCTAACTAGCTAAACAATCTTGGAAAAACATCCATAAACAGAGCGCACTGTGGGTTTATGTGTAAGTAAGTGAAATTTGTTGGTAGGCAGATTGTCTTTGCACAAACAACTGTATCCTAACAGCACGCGTGAGTACGATAATAACATCCTAATCCAGATCTGTAAATCTCCTGGAGTGCTGGTGCGTGGGTCATGCTGACGAGCGTTTACATACGGAGCGCTGCGGAGCATCTTTTCTCCTTGATAAATGATTCTGTGAGTGAAAATGCTGAGTTAACTGTACAGGTTCCACTCTGCGCCGTTCACCTTGAATAAGGACGTGCACGCCATCTATTTATGGCCCAGAATGCGCTGCCGTTTCTCAGCTCAATTCTTCAGCTTTTGTTCAACAAACACAAAAGCTTACAGAAACATAATGTTTTGTAGAAATCCACTGCGTACCGGTGAACTCTGGCTAATCTCTGTGAGAATGAGTTATACTGCAATCCTCGATGTAAGAGCTGCGCTTGTTCCAACTGAATGCAAGCACGTGGATGAGGTCATAAGGTCAGTGTTTTCACCTGGTTAAGCTGCAGTCAGATGTGTTAAACTGGTTTAACCAGTGGAAATGAGGCCAGGTTGAGGTTCTTTGAGGCGTCATCACACCTCTGGGGTTTTCTGGAGTTCACAGCAACCGCTCAGTCACAAACATCCCTTTGTAATGCAGTACAGCTTTATTATCCCAGATTCAGTTGTGTACTGTACATATTTATGTATTTTTTCATTGTTGAATATATTCTTATTATTAATGTTATTATATATAATATGTGTGTGTGTGGTTAGGGTTAGGGTTAGGTTAGGTTATGTGTATATATATATATAATTACAGCTAGAAGAAGATGAGCAGAACTTAAATTTGCATTTTGTATGACTAGAAATAGTGTGCATTCATGGTTGATTTTTGTCCTTTATAGAGTTTAGCAGTATAAATCACCATCCAATTTCCTTATATTGAAGACGTTGTTCAGATATTCAGCCTGACATCTCAAAGAAAATAACAGAGATGGAATGGCATGAGGGTGAGTAAATGATTACAAAATGTTCATTTTTGCTGAATTATTTCTTCAGGATTAAGTGCAGGAAGTTTAATCAACAGTCAGGCCGCCCCACTTCAATTCAGCACCCAGCGTTTTGATATTTGCTGATTTTTATGTGAAATATCCACATACTTCTGCTTAATCATTTTAATGATTCATTCACCTCAGAAAGTGAAGAGGAGCTTAAATCAAGTCCTTGTCATGAGGTCTCGTGTCTCCTTCGAGAGAGGACATCGGGTCACAGGAGCCGCGGCTCTGCCAGACGCAGTCAACAGATGCAAATCTTCTGAATAGGCCTCATTAGCACTTAGCACTTACAACCAGACCAGATGTCACGCCAAACCTATTTTCATACAAATTCAGCTAATTAATTCATGAAAAAAACCTGCTGCTCCTTCAGGGAGATGAGGAAGAAATGGCACCATGAATCGTATTTAAATTCCCGTTTCCTAGCGGAGAGGAGCGCACCATTCATAATCTGGTTTGTCGGGATTAAAGAGAAAAAGGGGAAATCACCATCACAATGGGGAAAACTGTCGTGCGTCTTTCCTGCACTCATGAAATATGAAAAGGCGAGTCAGGCGCTCGCAACACGCAGGACTCCGGAACGGGCTTCGCTCTGAAATACTTACTAAGAATTAATCAACTGCAAAGGAAAATTATTATGAATTATCCATACTTTGTATGGGAATCTATATCCATCAACATGTGTGTAATGCACTTTTATGACCGTAAATAATGCATTTTTGCAGCTGTAGAAATCAGTCCCTGAAGAAATTACTTTTCAAAAGCGACAGAAAATCACAGATTTGATTGCTTAAAACTTAAAACACTACTATTACTGTTGTTTATACTTATCTATATGCTGTATCTAGAGTACAGAATAATCTTGAGGCAGTGAGAAAACACCATGACCATAGCAACATCCTAGAAACATTTTAACCTGCATAGCAATGCCCTGGCAACCATCCTAGCAATATGGCAGTTTGTTTTTTTATGGACAAACATGACTTACCTCTTCATTGGACCATAGAGATCGGTCTCTGAAGCATTACACGTGTTTAGGCTTTGAGTTTAAGTTATAAATTCTCAGAACCTTGAAATACAAGTTCAAATATAGATGCTCTGCTGTGGAGCACAATAATATTCAAATATTGAAAGCTGCACTGTCTACCCTCACCTTCAGGTCATGAATGTGTGATAAAAGGCTTCTGTTTGCGGCTTTCTCCTCACATGCGCAGGGCTTCAGGTCTAGCTCAGTCCCTTTGAATACTCAGTACTGCGGCAAAAACACACAGCGAATTGTTTGACGGAATATTGAACTACAGCCGCTGCTGTATCAGAAGCCCTTGGCGCCAGTTTAGAAAAATACATTTTTCTATTTATTTTAACTGTCAAGCATTTTGAGCAATACCAAAATATCTATCATACAAATATATAAATATACACACATTGTGTATTATTGTCAGTAAATAGACAAAGAAAACACAGAGGTAAGTGATATAATCAACAGCAGGTTTACTGAACAGAGATGGCGAGAAGTGAAAGTAATCCAGGTAAGCAGGCTGGGAGAGGGAATGTCTTGGTGAAGCTTATCTGTGAGTGATGCAGTCTTTGTGTTTTCCCAGGAGATCCAGTGGGGCAAAAGAGCGTGGAGACAATGGAGAACAGGAGCTGAGGAGAACTAGGATGGTTAGCAGGAACAACAGGCAAGTATCTAGCAGGTAAGTCGGTCAGGAAACACAACATGGTAAGGTTGAGACCAGACAGTGAGTGAACGGGTGGAGTGTAGTATATATGGAGCTGGCTGCTGATTGCTGACAGGTGAATGACGTTAGTACTCTGGTAATTGGGATCTGGTGACGGTGGTGACTGTGTTGACTCCCTGACAGTACCCCCTCCTCCAGGAGTGGCTCCTGACGCCCTACTACGGAGACGGGGGTCGGCCACGGCATCTGGGTGCAGGACGGTCAGGGTGGTTTTGGTGAAATTCAGTCAGGAGAGTAGGGTCCAATACATCGTCTCAGTTGACCCAGGATCTTTCCTCTGGTCCGTATCCTTCCCAGTCTATGAGATACTCTAGTCTGTCTGAGGTTGAGGCCAGTTCTGGATGGCTTGGACCTTCTCCTGGTCCATCTTGATACCATCGGCGCTCAGGATGTAACTGAGGAACTAGACCGTGGGTGATGGAACTCACATTTCTTGAGCTTCAAATAGAGGTGGTACTTCCTGAGCTGTTGTAGGACCTGTGTTACGTGGTGGGGATGTTCAGCTAGGTTCCGGTAGTAGATAAGTATGTCGTCAATATATACGTTAACGAATTGATGGAGGAACTCCCGGAACACCTTGTTCATGGAGCCTTGGAAGATGGACGGTGAGTTGGACGGGCCATACGGCATAACCTGATATTCATAGTGTGCGGAAGGGGTAATGAAAACAGTCTTCCACTCATCGACCTCCCGGATACGAACATGGTTGTAGGCGCTCTGCAGATCCAACTTCGTGAAGATGTGGGCCCCACGGAGTTCCTCAAGGGTGACTGGGTCCAGGGGAAGTGGATAAGGGAGTTTGACAGTTTGTTCGTTGAGTGTCCGGTAGTCGATGCAGGGCCGCAAGCCCCCGTCCTTCTTACCCACAAAGAAGAAGCTTGAGGCCGCTGGTGAGGTGGATGGTCGGATAAACTGTTGTTGGAGAGCCTCCTGGATGTAATCCTCCATCGCCTTGCACTCCGGGATGGACAGGGGAGGCTTCAGGCAGCAGGTCGATGGTGCAGTCCCATGGCCGATGAGGTGGTAACTTGGTGGCTGCCTGTTTACTGAAAACATCCTGGAACGCCACATAGTCAGATGGGATCTTGGGAGCAGTCTGAGGTTTGGGGTTCTCCACCCATGTCCAAGCAGTTTTCCCTGGATGGTTTCTATTTTTAATTCCTCATGTCATTGAAGGAGCAAACCCAGTCGTTTCAATAATGTAGGTGAGATGAAGTTGCTGGAGGAGCCCGAGTCGATGAGGGCACGTACTGGAACGATATACTGTGGTATGAGCAATTGTACTTCTAGCAGAGTTAGATTAGAGATGGTAGGCTCAAATTGGATGATACTCACCGCAGGATGTGGGGTACGTGAAGGACACATGAGAATGAAGTGCCCGGGAACTCCGCAATACAAGCATAGTCCTGTAGCGAGACGTCGAGCATGTTCTTGACGGGAGAGACGACTGAGTCCACCTGCATGGGTTCTGGTACTGGAGGACAGGTAGCGGGTGAGGACAGAGAATGAGCGGTTGAATCTGACTGACAGGCGGTGAGGTGTTGTGAAATCCTCACTGCTTTCTGCATAAAGCTCTCCAATCTGACTGTATTATCATAAATTGCCATTTGGACTCTGATCTGAGGATTCAAACCTTGACGGTAAGCAGTGAGTGAATCCCAGATGGCCTGCGCCCAGAGCAATGCATGTCCTGTGAGCAGTGAGATCAGAAACGCCACTTTAGATCGTTCGTTGATGAATTCATGAGAATGTTTTTTAATGCACAGTGATACTTGCAGAAGGAAACCGCTACATTCAACCGCCGCACCCGAATAGCTGGAAGGTTGCGTGGTGGAGCCTCTGTGGATTGGACTTGTTTGTTCAGCACATCCCACAGATGCTCCACTGGATTTGGAGGCCAAGTCAACACCTCAAACTCGTTGTTGTGCTCCTCAAACCATTCCTGAACCATTTTTGCTTTGTGGCAGGAGCATTATCCTGCTGAAAGAGGCCACAGCCACCAGGGAATACAGTTTCCATGAAAGGGTGTACATGGTCTGCAACAATGCTTAGGTAGGTGGTACGTGTCAAAGTAACATCCACGTGGATGGCAGGACCCAAGGTTTCCCAGCAGAACATTGCCCAAAGCATCACACTGCCTCCGCCGGCTTGCCTTCTTCCCATAGTGCATCCTGGTGCCATGTGTTCCCCAGGTAAGTGACGCCCACGCACCCGGCTATCCACGTGATGTAAAAAATAAAACATGATTCATCAGACCAGGTCACCTTCTTCCATTGCTCCATGGTCCAGTTTTGATGTTCATGTGCCCACTGTTGGCTCTTTCGGCGGTGGACAGGGGTCAGCATGGACACCCTGGCTGGTCTGCGGCTATGCAGCTCCATACGCAACAAACTGCGATGCACTGTATATTCTGATACCTTTCTATCAGAACCAGCATTAACTTCTTGAGCAATTTGAGCTACAGTAGCTCGTCTGTTGGATCGGACCACACAGCCGCTCATGACCCTGTCTCCGGTTCACCACTGTTCCTTCCTTGGACCACTTTTGATAGATACTGACCACTGCAGACCGGGAACACCCTGCAAGTATACCCCACAATGTATATACATATACATTAGTGCTGTCAAATCGATTAATCGTGATTAATCAAAAGTTTGTAAATATAACATATGTGTGCATATATATATATATATATATATATATATATATATATATATATATATATATACACACACACATATATATTATATATATAAACTTTTATGTTTGATGCAATTAATCATGATTAATCGATTTGACAGCACTGACCGTGCAAATATATTAATATTGACTTGGTTTGGATAGACCAAAATAAAATGTTATCATGACTCGACTAAACAGGAACATTGATAATGTGGTTTGTAAACGTTGATGGTTTCATGCTCTCAGCAGCTAATACTTCACACAAAACAAATCATAGTCATCACAAGCTATATGTATTCTCAAGTGAAGTAAGTTGCATGTTGTATGTTCAGTTATGTTTTTTCATTATAAACTTTTTTTTTTCATGTTTTTGCAGCTGTCCTCATCTCATTCAGAAGAGACTTGAGAGCATCTGATCTATTGAACGGTCTAAACATCTCTCCTCCTGTTACCTGATGCTTTTATCCTAAATGAACCTCTTCTGTTTTTACATTCAAGGAAAGTCCATTTAGAGCTGTGCAAAAATAATTTAACGTAAAGCCATTTAAGCTTGCTTGCGTGTCCTAGTGCTCATCCATCAGAATGCACTATTAGGATTATTGTAGTCTCCTCGTCCTCTACCGCACTAACACTTTCACAGTGTACTGGTGGAGAAACCTTTTTAAGGACCACTGGCTTTTACAATTAGATGTATTAGCCATAGAAAAAGCAAAATGGGGAAAAAAAAATCAATTTGTTGAAGCATAGAGGCCATTTTTCTTTAAGCAGGAGTGTCTGGGATGATCAGTTGAGTGTTCCAGCTGATGAATATTCTGCGCTTTATTAGACAGGCTGACTCTGACCTGAGGCCAAAAACATGCAAACTTTACACAAGTATACAGACATGATTGCTTGGTCAGTGCATTACAACCTGAACATACTTGGAAGTTTTTGTGTTTGCATGCATGCATTGAGTTCATGGAGAAACTATGGCGTGAGCAACTCCAAGGTCATGGGTTCGATTCCCAGCAAATTAATGCACTGTAAGTGACTTTGGGTAAAAGCTTCTGACGGATGTAAATGAATGCTGTCCAGCTGTGATATGGCCAACATAGTTGTCCTTGGATCTTCATCCTGCACATTTCCCTTCACATTTAGGCATTTTTCCTGCAGTCTTTTTACAGAATATGAATTTGAAGCAGGAGCAAATGTCTTGTGTATTATTTTAAGCAACTTATTTGTGTCTGATAAACATCTTAAAAAGACCAGATTCATGTACATTTAAAAACCTTAACATTGTGCAAACATCTACTGGATGTTGCTTTAACATCCAACAGGAAACATTTATTTGGAAAATTTGCTTAAAGATGAAAGATTTTTACATGAATCAGATGTTTCTCATTGAGAAATCAAAATTACTCCAAGAGCAAATGATCTGAGCTGTTAAATGTCTAAAATTAACTGTCTATATTTGTTCCTAGGAGAAAAGAAAGAGAAACATCTGAGACACTGTGACTGAGAACTCCATTAATTCTCCTGAGGTATGAAAGACCGACCTTTGAGCAAAATAAACGTCTTGCTGACATTCGTGGAAGAATAATAGGAGACAGAGACCCTAAATAGGACAAGACAAAAGAAAGTACATGTGAAATATTTTGAGGAAAGGATGCTGTTTTAATGAATACGAGTGTGAAGTAAACAAGAGAGCAACGGTGGGGTTTTTTTGCATCTCATGTTCTCTGAACCCATCACATTGCCGAACGCTCCAGACACGATTAGCTTCATGGCTCTGGGCAAACATGGCATGCTGAGAAAGCGTTGTGCTCATTACAAATCTCATTCACGTCGCTCCCTGCGTCTCTCTCTTTAAAACCGGCCACACTGGCCGCCCACCAGCCCCGCCGGCAGAGCCGAGTCCATTCACACTGCCCTGCTTTAATGTGCTCCAACCTCGCCGCTGCTCAAAGAAGAAGAACATTAACTAACACCTCTGGCTGATTTGCTTAATTTATGTAAATGAGGCCTTTGGCCTCTGGAGTGACTTTTAGTTGGAGTGGATCGTATTATTGTCTGGTGCCGCTGCCTGGGACGGCTGGAAGGGTATTAAACCAGAGCTGCTCGAATTACGACTGTACGACTGGGAAAGACTTCACCAGGTGACTCGGGCACAATAATTGATCTAATGGAGAAGCAAAGAGAACACCAGAGGTATGTTATCATGACACAGCACTTTCAGAAGAACCAGATCAACACCTGGCCGTCAGTACAAACAAGAGCGATGATGTAAACTGTGCCCAGGTCAGATAGAAAGAAAGAAAGAAGTTGGCACAGTTTGTTCCGTTTCCAAAGAATTTTCCAAACTATAAGCATTCTGGGTTGGTTGGTTAGTGGTAGTTTCAGGTAAACCACCTGTCCATAGTTAGTTAGTTGTAGTTATTTGGTTGGTTGGTTGGTTGGTTAGTTTGTTAGTTTAGTTAGTAACAGTTGACACAGTCTGTCCAGTTCCCAAAGAGTTTTCCAAGCAATAAGCATTCTGGGTTGGTTGGTTAGTGGTAGTTTCAGGTAAACCACCTGTCCATAGTTAGTTAGTTATAGTTATTTGATTGGTTGGTTGGTTAGTTAGTTTAGTTAGTAACAGTTGACACAGTCTGTCCAGTTCCCAAAGAGTTTTCCAAGCAATAAGCATTCTGGGTTGGTTGGTTAGTGGTAGTTTCAGGTAAACCACTTGTCCATAGTTAGTTGTAGTTATTTGGTTGGTTGGTTGGTTAGTTTAGTTAGTAACTGTTGACACAGTCTGTCCAGTTCCCAAAGAGTTTTCCAAGCAATAAGCATTCTGGGTTGGTTGGTTAGTGGTAGTTTCAGGTAAACCACTTGTCCATAGTTAGTTGTAGTTATTTGGTTGGTTGGTTGGTTGGTTGGTTGGTTAGTTTAGTTAGTAACTGTTGACACAGTCTGTCCAGTTCCCAAAGAGTTTCCCAAACAATAAGCATTCTGGGTTGGTTGGTTAGTGGTAGTTTCAGGTAAACCACCTGTCCATAGTTAGTTAGTTATAGTTATTTGATTGGTTGGTTGGTTAGTTAGTTTAGTTAGTAACAGTTGACACAGTCTGTACATTCCCAGAGAGTTTTCCAGAGGATAAGAATTCTGGGTTGGTTGGTTAGTGGTAGTTTCTTAGTTAGTTAGTTAGTTACTTAGTTATAGTTATTTGGTTGGTTGGTTAGTTAGCAGTTGGCACAGTCTGTCCAGTTCCAAAAAAGAGTTTTCCAAATGATAAGCATTTTGGGTTGGTTGGTTAGTGTTAGCTTCAGGTAAACTGTAGGGTTAGTTTCAGGTAAAACATCTGTTTGCAGACAGATAGATAGATAGGGTTAGTATCTATATACAGACGCAGTAGTCTCCGTATTCACTTTCACATGCTCATTCTTTCTTCCTGTGTCTTCTCTCTCTCACCCTCATTGTTTCCTGTTTTGTCTCCTGCTGTCTGTGTCTCTTTTATCAGGTGTTGTCTTTGATCCATCGCAGATCTCTCTCCATCATCTCTTCATCTGTCACTCACGGCAGAGCCGGGTCAGCGGCGCAGCAGAACTTTGAGCATGCTCTCTGGTTCCTCTAGGACACTGCCAGTCAGCGCTCCACCGGAAAGCACGTCAATCACTGCGTTAGAAGGTTCCTGACACTTCATCAAAGCTGTAGGTCCTGAAGAAGCCTTGCCAGCTCGTTTGTAAGCCGAGTGCTTATGGAACGTTTTTTAAAACAATACACAACACCGCGCCGCATGCAATTGTATCTTGAAACTGAGTTGGCTGACAGCACAACTTGTTGACATGCACTGCTTTCAAAGCACAATATAATCTGCTTGACGGGTGGTGCAATATCATTCATGTATGACTAACATAACCCATCACAACCCTTGAAAAGTATCTGTGGTTCTGAAAGAAGTCTGTGAGATGATGCATTCCTCTCACATCTTCCGTTTCATTCACAGTCTCCTCCTTGTTCTGCAGGTCATCCTCAAAAACATCACCAGAGGATTCATTTTGAGGAGAATTATAAAAAAGAAGCGATGTGCATTATACAAATTGATGTTATACAACTGAAATTGATATTGATTGCACACAGCGATCAAAGAATGAATCAGTTCTGACCAAGAATAAATGTGCTTTGCTGAGCAAACAAACGGCAGAGAGCACCTGTATGGGAGACTGAGGACAATCATAACCAGAACAGGCTGTGTCTGACTCAGATAGACTTTACATGAACTCTGGGATATCAGGATGATTTGTGGCGTCTGAAATGAATGCATCCATTACTATATTCTTCAAAGAATAGTTCACTCAAAAATTTAGTTTGAGTTAGCTATTCAACCTTTTTTTTTTTTTTTATAATTTTATAAATTTAAATAACATTTTTATGTATTCCTCTATAAATAAAATAAAAAAAAATTTTTTTTTAATTGTATTATTTTTATTTTATTTTATTTTAAAGTCCCTTCCATGAACAGGGTACAAACTGGCAGCACATTAAGAAATAAAGTTACAACTTAAATATTGTTTGAAGTAAGAACATTAATAATGAGCTAACATAAAATTTAACAAGTTTTAAATAATGACTGATTAATTTGTAGTGTTGACAGGCTCAGCTATTCAACAATGTACCAATTCTAATTTTTTAATTTTATAATTTTCTTCCATTTTTATGTATTCCTTTATAAAATCTCTTTTATTGTATAATCATTTTCCAAATAATAAAGATATATATATATTTTTTTTTATTTTAATATTTTTTCAATTTTTATTTTTATAAATTCCTACATAGAATCTTATTTTTAGAATCAATAATAAGAATTAGAATTAAAATCCTGTCTACATCTGCTTATAGTCCTGATTATTTTACTTTTATTTATTTTTTATTTTATTTTATTGTCCCATATATGATATTGGATATGGAAAACAAAAAACCAACTCGCCTGCTAATTTTTGCTGGTGATTTTTTTTTTTTTTTTTTTTTTTTAGTGATTTAATTAGTTGTAGTGATTATTTAGATTTAGAATCTTTAGAATCATCTAGATTAGAATCTTCCTTTATAAATTCCTTCATAGAATCTTATTTTTAGAATCAATAATAACAAATTATAATTAAAATTATGTCTACATCTGCTTATAGCCCTGATGTTCCGCAAGCAAAAATTTTATTTTATTTTATTTTTATTATGTTTAGACATGTCCCATTTATGATATTGGATATGGCCAAAAAACCAGACCAGCAATAACCAGTATATTTTCAGCAGGGTGACTTTCCCTCCCTCCGTCTCTCTGTGTCTTTGTGAAGCTCTGCGCGGGTGACACTCGTCAAACGGCTGTCATTGTTCATATCTCGTGGAGAGGTGAGAGCGTTACACAAACAGGCTGTGACACGACACGGCCGGTGTTAAGTGACAGTGTGTGATCCGCCGTCTGAGAACACGACCTTCTCCAGCGCCGCATCTGCGGTGGTTCGGGGCCCTCTAATAAGACTGACCCCTCGCTGTCATGTACTGTCGAGATATATTCACCGAGAGGCTGCTAGAGAAAAGATATAAATGTCACTCACGGCATCACTTTAAAACGGTTGAGTCCATACAGTGGAAGTCCATTCCATGAAGAGGCTACAAACTGGCATCAAATTCAGCAACAAAGGTACAAACACATGAATATTATTTGAAGTGAAAACATTTAATTAGGATGTAACATTTTCTCACTGCATATTCTTTTTCATTTAGAAATGTCACGTTACTGAAGGAAAATGGATGCAGTTTTATCCTGACCGTTAAAAAGACTAAAACTGATCATAAAACTATCTAAACCACAGGAGTAATTCTGGTAATGAGCATATGGCAGCAACGTCTGATAATGAACAGAAAGGTCATTAAAAGAGACGACAACATATGATACATAAAGAACGAGGCTGAATTAAATAGATTTTACAGTGCTTGACGATCAAGGTGATGATCTCTTTCAACAGGACTTGTATCTCGACGCAGCGGCCCTCAGGGAAGTCGACTGTAATTGGACGTTCTCATCACCTAATGCGCCGGCAGCACGGAGCGCCGCCCTTCATCATCACAATGACCTTCATTCCCGCTTCAGCGTCTTCACAACAAGACACAGATCTCACTGACAGACAAAGCACAAAACCTTCAGCGCTAAAGGCACACATATTACTTTCGGTACTTTTATGTTGCCTTGTTTTACTTCGCCTGTGGATGACACCTTTCCATGAATACGGTTCAAAATGTCATCCCATTACATTTTATTTTATAGGTTTTTAAACTGTTTAGATACATTATATGGATATATAATGTATTGGGACACCTGACTATTACACCAACAGGGACTTTGCATTCTAAGTACATAGACATTAATATGGATTTTATCACCCTTTACAGCAATAACAGCTTGATGTTCGTCACTCCTCAGAACACGTTTCCACTTCTCCAGAGTCCAGTGGCGATGTGCTTTACACCACTTCATCCAGCACTTATCATTGTGTGAGTCTTGTATGCAGCTGTTCGGCCATGGAAACCCACTCCACGAAGCTCCCGCCGCACAGTTTTTGTGCTGATATTAATGCCAATGGGAGTTTACGCACCATATGCCTCAGCACTCAGTGACCGGTTTGCTCTGTGACTTTATGTGGTCTTCCACTGCTGTTCCTAAATGCTTCCACTCTCCAATAAAACCTCTTACAGTTTACTGTGGGATATCTAGCAGGGGTGAAATTTCCCAGACTGACTTATTGCAAAGGCAGCATCCATCCACTCTTGAATTCACTGAGCTTTTTCCCCCACAAATGTTTGTAAATGCAGACTGCATGACTAGGTGCTTGATTTCATACACCTGTGGCAATGGGTCTGATTGAAACACCTGAATTCAAGAATTGTGAGGTGTGTCCCAATACTTTTGTCTCATATTTTCTCATGTATGTCCCATATTTTCATAACAGGTTTGGAATAACAAAAAAGCAGTTTTATTTAATTTATTTTAATTTATTATTTTATTTTAAATTGTTTAGACATCCCATATTTTGGTTACAGGGTTAGAAAAACTAAACAGCAGTTTTATTTTATTTATTTTTATTATTATTTTATAATAATATTTTATTTTAAATTGTTTGGATGTCAAATATTTTGGTAACAGGGTTGGAAAAACAACCATTTTATTTTATTTTGAAGAGTTTAGACGTCCCATATTTTGGTAACAGGGTTGGAAAAAGAAAACATCAATTTAATTTAATTTATTTTTATTTATTATTTTATTTTAAATTGTTTAGATGTCAAATATTTTGGTAACAGTGTTTTATTTTATTTTATTTGGTTAGTGGTGGCTGAAATGCACCTTTACACACAACTGCCGGCCTGCATGGAGAGCTTCTTGAGACTCCAGAGACACCAGCAGCTTCAAATACCTGTTTGCTGCTCAACACTGGCTTTTTTTATAGCTGCTCGTTTCATATAATTAATTTTTCCTTAATAAGCCTTTATCTGACCGAGTTCTTCTGTGCTCTAAATCACTCACAAATCTTAATTCGATAATCTCCATTCAATATTAGTTGTTTTCATGCCTTTTGCACAACATTGCACCATTTCATGCTTTTCATCTTCAGAAAGATCTTTCTTCCTCCCCATATTGCACGAGAACTGCTTAATAATGTTTATTAATGTACATTTACCTAAGTAGACCTGGCAAATGATTTTGTCTGAGATTGATACCAGTTATCTAAAAAGACATGGATAAATAAACAAACAAACACTTTCTTAGAAAAACTAAAATCTGAATGTTTATTGTACTGAAATCCTACTGATATGTCACTTGCATAACAATTTGGAACACAGTGTATTTTGACCACCCAAGCTGGTCAGATAACATTTTCTCAAGGTTAAGCACCTCCTTTCAATTTTATTCTCCCAGTATTTTTAGCCCTATCTAAGTGCTGTATATAAGATATACTTGGAGTACACTATTAAGAAGGTCACAAATCATCTAGATGCTAGCATGAAAAAGTTGTGCTGTAATGCTGAGGGTTTTTCTCATGTAGTGTGAAAGTATCTGCTGCTGGTTTCTATATACGGACTCACATTCATTACCATCGAGTGCTTTAATGTGCCTCACACAGAACAGCAATGAGCTCTTTTATTGGATTGGTTTAAACATATGCAGCCCACCAGTGACTCGATGTCTCGCTTTCTCTCCTTCTGTCTCTCTGAGGGAAGAGAAACTAACAGAAGAATCGACTCGCATGACTTGCAGAAACAGACAGTGAAAGTACAGATACTCCAATATATGCTTGAACATTTATCCTGAATACTAAAGATTATGTTTTGGAGCTCTGGTGTTTTATTGTAAAATATAAAAAATCCAATTAACAGTGTGCATTTGTTTGACTGGAAGTGTGAAACTCTGCCCACAGATGTTGTAGATTATCTTATTAATATCTTTGTGTTTCTACTCTCTCAGTCCAAACGTGTGGACGCCAGTCGACTCCTACACACAGACTAAAGCTGAATCTGAGAGCGATAATCGAGGTGGCTGAAATCCGGTCCAACTTTCACATGTCCTTAAACAGGGAGCACGGGGTAAGGAGTGGGAATATGCATTCTGGGAAATGAGGTACGACGCTGCACTTGTGGTCTCGTGGGATGCCAGCTGTCCTCAGGCTGAATGTGTGCGCTGCCATGACGGTGACCCTCTTCACCTCACCTTCTTTTATTGCTTGACTCATTTAAACTCAAGCAGTCGCAGAGCTGCGTTTCCCATCACAAGTGTGTGGATGCAACAATATGTTTGTAAACAGATGTGTGACTATTATTCATTAAACATCATTATATATATATTGAAAGTGAGCAGCCTTGAAGAACTTAAGATCGTATATCTATAGGCCAGAAACATAGTTTTTGCTATTAAGTTTGTGATTGAGGCTGATGCATTCAAAGTGAGAAGCGAAATAAGATATTAAAGGGGTGGCTGATTATGATTTCACTTTTTTAACTTTAGTTGTTGCTGTTTGATCATAAACAACATCTGCAAAGTTACGACGCTCAAAATTCAAAGCAAAGGGAGATATTTTCTTTTGCAGAAATCGCTTTTTAAGGACTACAACAAGCAGCTGGTAGAGACTACAACAGGCTTCTTCCAGGGTTGGTGACATCACTAACCATAAAATTTGCATAAACCCCGCCCCTGAGAACACACAACAAAGGGGGCGAGGCCATGTTGGACTGCTTTAGAGAAGAGGAAGAGTTGTTGTAGTAGAGTGTTGTTGACATGACGTCATTTTACGCCGGACTGCTTCACAAACGAGGGTCAATTCAACGAAAAAAGATTAACATGACGGCACATGCTAGATGATGAGCTCCACAGCAACTACATAAATTTATCCACTAACCATTCAGAAACGTCCAGTTTCATTCTAAAAGTTGTAACTTCTTCCTGAGTCTCTCCATCAGTGTCGACTCCGGTTTGAACAATGTAAGGCTGAACACCGTTACTGACAATCCTCATTTTGGCTGCGTGAGATTCTCCAGCTTTGTTGTTGTTGAGCAACCGAAGCCTGAGCTGTTAAAGCTCCACCCTCTTCTGGAAAGGGAGCAGCAGCTCATTTGCATTTAAAGGGACACACACAAAAACGGCGTGTTTTTGCTCACACCCAAATAGGGGCAAATTTGACAAGCTATAATAAATGATCTGTGGGGTATTTTGAGCTGAAACTTCACAGACACATTCTGGAGACACCAGAGACTTACATTACATCTTGTGAAAAGGGGCATAATAGGTCCGCTTTAAGTGACATCATGATTAAAACAAGAAAAAAATCTGCCTGTGGGGTCAGAAAAATAAACTTTTTATTTTTAATTTTATTGCAAAAAAATTATATTCTTAATGAGCAATTTTGTCTTGTTTTCATTCCCAAATATCTAAATCCTTCATTAAACCAAGTAAAAAAACAAACAAATTATACTCATCTGCTAGTGCAGCAAGACATAATACAGTTATGTTCAAGATTTAATCTACGAAAGCAAGTCTTAGTATCTTAATCAGTTTTGCTTCTCAAGTAATTTTATCTTGTCTAAGTTTTTTTTTTTTTTTTTTTAATATATACTTAAAAAAGAGTAATTAAAACTTTAGGAAGTCATTTTTTGCAGCCTATAAGTCTTTTCTTGTTTTCCAGTCCAAAACAAATCCCTAAAACAAGATTAATGTACTTGAGAAGCACACTGCATGCATAAGATATTAAAATGTTGTCATTGATTACATCTTAAGCGTAAGTGTACTTTGTCTTACTGCACTGGAAGATTTTTTTTAACAAGTTTTTAACTTATTTATACTAGTACAAGTTAAATCTGCCAGTGCAGGAAGACAAAATAAACTCATATTAAAAACATTTAAAAAAAAAAAAAAAAAAAAAACTGTTTTCAACATTGATAATAATCATAAATGTTTCTTGAGCAGCAAATCATCATATCAGGATGATTTCTGAAGGATCATGTGACACTGAAGACTGTAATGATGCTGAAAATTCAGCTTTGATCACAGGAATAAATTACATTTTACCAGAGGTGTGGGACTCGGGTCACATGACTTGACTCGAGTCAGACTTGAGACTTCCTTGACAAATATTAATAAAAGACTTGACTTGACATTCATGACTTGAGACTTGACTCGGACTTAAATGACTCGAAATAACTTGTCTTTTGTTTAATAAATATGTTTTTGAATGCGCCGCAACCTAACCACGTGACGCAGCAGGCAAGCAGAGAGAACTGTCGTGAGCTTTTTCATGGACTGTCGTGACTGAACATGGAAGGCGCTATGCCAAGAATAATTAAGTAAAATAATAATAATAACAACAACGTTTTGGACATGTTAAAAGTTGACTTTGAATTGGTTTTGTGTTCATTAAACAGAAAACTGGGTAAATCGGTGCTGTCAACTTTTTCAAGTTTAACGCGTCAAAAATATTTAACGCAAACGCAGCATCCGTTTTTTCTGTCATCCTTTGGCTAGCATTACAATATATGAGCACGCTCATATTCGTGCAAATGCTTTTAAACCATTTAAGCGCGCCAAAAGAGAAAAAGAGAACGCGCTGTCTGTGAATGTCCTGTCGCACACATGACGCACAGAAAGACGCGCGCCAGAATGTCACGCTTGAACGAACAATAACACACCCAAAAATGTCCGTTTTGTCGAGTATCCTCATTAGAGCAGACTTGAATGAGTTAAAGTCTTAAACGAAAGTAATAGTTGTGAGAAAGTGGGACGCGCGTGAGATCCGCGTCGTGTGCGGCAGATCTTAAAGTGACAGCAACCCATCCTGTCTGTCATTAAAGAACAAAGGTAACAGAATTTTTTTTTTTTTTTTTCCAATAGCACTATGTGTACAGTGTCTAATAATTGGTCTTCAGTGTTAGACTTGTGGATAGTTTATGGGGATGCACATAAATATATTGTATACACACACACACACACACACACACACACACACACACACACACACACACAAACAAACTAAAAAAAAAACCTCAAACTTGCAAACAAACAGTAGACTTTTCACTCATACACGTGCACACACATTCACTCACAAATATTAATCACACTCAATCAAATCACCTCTCTCTCTCTCTCTCTCTCTCTCTCTCTCTCTCTCACACACACACACACACACACACACACACACACAAACACACACACACACACACACACACAAATACAAAGAAAAAACAATAAAACTTGCAAACATAACCATGCACATGCAAACAATACACTTTTCACTCACACATACGCACACACATTCATTTATTTATTTTTAATTTTTAGATTTTTAGTGTATTGACAGCTCAGCTGTATGTGGACACCTTTTGAATGAAATGCATATTGCAATTTTTTTGTTGCAAATAAAACTCCCATAGTCCATAACTACTGTACTTTTAACTTATTTTAATGTAAATTCAGTCAAACCATCAAACATTTGAATGACTTGCCAGTGACTTGCTTGACCCAAGCTACGACTTGACTTGAATTGCTTGACATAAAGCAGTGACTTGACTTGACTTGCTTGATTCGCATAAAAACTGACTTGGACTTGCTTGAGACTTGAAGGTTATGACTTGAGACTTACTTGTGACTTGCACATGTGTGACTTACTCCCACCTCTGCATTTTACTATATATACAGCCATTTTAGATTGTAATAATATTTCAGATTTTCCTGCTCTGCTCTGGTAATTCCAGTTCAGACCATTGTCAGAGCATCCTACGTCTCTATAGTTGTACAAAAAATGCTTTACGTAGGCCTAGTAGATGCTGCCAGCACATATTGTACATTTCAGTACCTAAATGTACAAAAATGCATGATATTGCATAACTGCGTTTTGCATGAGATGAGCCAGGGCTGTTGTGTTTTTGAGGCCCAGATGCATTTGAATGCTGCAGCTCTGTTTACAGCGGTCAGGCTTTGATGGCCTCTCTGTCACGCCGTGTTTCCGCGAGCATCTGCATTCCAGCGGCAGACGGACGGGTCACCGCTGGGACCGTCTGACAGAGGCGCGCTCGGTCCTCCTCCACCGTCTGTCAGCGTCACGAGTCTGTTTGAGTATGCTGCTTGATCCGTCACTGTCAGGCCGCGCGCAGTTATGCATGCGCCGTCCGCTCCTCTGCTGGGAAGCTGCATGCGCCGCTTTAATGCGCAGACCGCATCAGGTTGTCAGCGAGCGTCTGGGAAGGACAGGACGTGTCGTCTTTCCTCCTGATCGGAATGCTGTGGTTCACAACACTGCTAACTCCTTTATAAAACCTGGATTTAAAGGTCATGTGGTATTTTGTATTTATTTTTTTGATGCTGAAATACTTGTTTGCATCCCAATTTAATGCAGAGACTAGAAAGCCAGTCATAGACTGATTCCTGTGAAGAGAATGTTTTTCTTTAATTTATGGGGGGAAAAAAATATTTTTTTTATTTGTTTTATTTCATTTTAATCTTTTTAATTTAATTTTATTTTATTTTATTATCAACAGCACAGACTGGGCTGTTCAAAACAGGCATCTTATATGGTTTTATATTGTGAATATAAAATAGGCATTTCTATATGATTATGTAATTTTGCAGCAAAATAACTATATTTTGATACTATTACTGTGATTTATTTGAATAAAACTAACATATTGTTATCTGAAAAACTAAACTCTGCTCTTTTAAGGCACAGACAGCACCAGCTTTCTTTCTCATTCGTCTGAAGAACAAACCATCTTCGTCTTTGATAAGGTCCTGTACAGGATGAGTTCGCCCGGCGTCTGGAGGGGGGAGGGTTCGGATCTCAAACCACGCGGTCCTCGGATCAAACAGGTGTTACTCCTTCACCTGTGAGGCGAGAATCAAAGACTGGCTTTATCTCCAAGAGCTGCAGAGGAGGCCCGGCTCAAGAGACGCACACACAGGTTCAAAAGGAGCGCGAGAAGAAAGAGCAGAAGCCGCCTCTCGTCCTCTGAGGATGTGAGGATGTACGTTCCTCTAACAATCGCAGGAGTGCCGATGCTGCTCATGCCCTTACAGGGGCCATTTTAAGAGCTCATATGAAAGATAATTCACATATGAGATCTCTTTAAAATCTCAGTTGTTTCTCCTAGATTAAATGTAGAGCAAATGGAGACGTTTGGAAATCCAGAAGCTGTAAATCATTTCATTTCGTTTATTTATAAAGCTTAAATAAACACAACAATAGTTGACCACTGTGCTGTACAGAAGACAAGTCCTAAATATCAAAAACAGATTATTAAAATAAATACATGAAGACTTAAATGCAAGGGTAAAAAGAGACAACTTTAACTTAGATTTAAACTTATATATGGAGGATACAGATCTGACAGATAAAGAAAGACTGTAAAGTGCAAACGCACGGTCACCTCTCAACTTCAATCTTGATCTCTGATAGGACAGAGTATTATTATCTGTGGATCACAAGCATCTGACCGGCTTATTCAAGTTTAAAAGAGGCACCTAACCATATTGGGATTTAAAAACAAGCAACAGTACTTTAAATTAAACTCTAACGCACTGAGAGACATTAAAATTGGACCAATATGTTCACATTTACGGACCCCAGTTAAAAATCTGCGGCATTTTTAACCATTTGAAGCGGTGACATACATAGAAGATATTCCAATATATAAGGAATTACTGTAGTCCAAACAAGATAAGATGAAAACATGTATGACTCTTTCAAGATCTTTAAAGACTTAACTTAAGACAGATGTTTTAATTGACAGAACCTTGACTTAGCTACTGTATTAATATGCTGGTCAAACTTAAGCAAGGAATCAAAAATAACTCCCAAATTTTTCACAGTCGGTTTGATGTTGGAATTTAAGTTGCCAGAATAAAAATGTGATTTTTTCCTTTTACCCACAGAGGGCCCAAAAACAATTCTTCCATTGTACTTCCATTTAAGTGCAAAAAGTTTAAAGACATCCAAAATCCTATATTGGCTAAACATGCAAGCAGGGTTTCTAAAACTTTCTTGTCATTATGTTTCAAAGGCAAATAGATGTGGGTGTCATCTGCATAAAAATGAAAAGACACCCCATGCTTCCTAAAAGTTAAACTTAATGGAAACGAGGTAGGACCCAAAATAGAGCCTTGAGGAACACCGCAGGTTAGAGGGGCTACGGATGAAACAGAGCATCCAATACCTACTGAAATGGTTCTGCTACTAAGATTAGATTTAAACCAGCTAAAAGGAGATGCCCACACACTGTTAAAGGCGCAAAATACGAATGTTGTTTTATGAAGGTAAATTAGCAAGTGATTCCTGAACAAAAGGCGTTGCTTTTCAAAATCGGCACATGAAAAGACATTTTAGTAACTCGTTTTTTAGCCCACATAAGCATCGAATACTGTTTCTACTTTTTATATCAGTTCATTTGTTAATGTATTTTAATATTTTATGTATATCTGTTCTTTTAAGGCACCCAGAACAGGAGCTACGATGGCTATTTTTTATTTAGTTTTATATATATTTATATGTAATATTTGCAGCTACTATATATATTCTACACTAGACTACCCAAAAAATAGACAGCAAAATTTACAGCAAAATAAATATAACACTGTGATTTTGGTTATGTATTGTTTTATTTAATTTTATTTTTCACTTCACCTAGTGGACAAATGGACCACTGAAAAAATTGACATTTCTGTATGGTTATGTAATATTTGCAGCAAAATAACTATATCATAATATTGTTGTGATTTTGGTGGAACTATCTTTATCTATTTTCATCTCCAAATCTAAACTCTTCTCTTCTCTGTTTATGTATTTAGGCCTGTAAGAGATTTTAAGGACCTGAACGAAGCTTGTGGCGTAATCGAATGAAACTTCAGGAAACCACATCAAACATCTCAGTGCCCAGTAAGCCATAACTGATGTGATTGTGTTTTGGAGGCAATAACAAACCAAGCATTTCATAATTAATTCAAGATTGCTTTCCACCAAAACATAACATTTGAAATAAAGGTTGCATTAGTCGCTCCGTTCCACACCATAGACCGTCTTTGTCAGAATAAGCTGGAGCGACAGTCTAAACTCCCGGATCGATCATGGCAGATATTTAAAACACAACGGACTGGCAAGAGCAGTGTTTCCTCCTGCAGTGAAGACAGAGGAACGGCCACGATTTATGAGCTCTTACCACAGGCGTAGCTTTTCACTGTAATGCTGAGAATGACAATTCATTTGACTGGATTGGAAATGTGATTCCAGCCGACAGGCTATAGTTTAAATTCAGTTTTTTTCGTGCGACTGTGAGTGTGTGACAGATTTTACCCACAAACCCTGAAGGCCAGAGCGGTTTGATGAGTTGTGTCACACTGACAGCAGATCGCTCTCTTTCTTACTCAAGCTTCCGCCAGGAAAGCTGCTGCATATAACGGCATTTGTGGAGATATGCATTGCATATGTGCCAGCATGAGCATTTATGGATGAATAGAAGATTCAGGATGTGATTTACAAGCTGGACTTTTAATTGAATTCACAGAAAGAGAATTTTTTGTGACTAAACATTGTACATTTTGAAATATCTCTAATTAGTCCCTGATATGTATGTAGAAATACATTTTTTCTCAACTTTGATGGTGTGGTTTGCTGGTCTTAGCTGATTTAATCTGGTTTAGCCGGTTTCCCAGTGCCTGAAACCGCTCTTAAACCATCATGAAAGACTCTAACTAATCGACTCTTTGTTTTCTTGTTATCAACAGGCTATTAAATCACTGAGGAACAAAAAACGGGACGATGTGGGTTTGTGAATGCGACCCTCTGTTGTGGTGGTGTGCTGCAGGCAGATGTCTGTCGTGTTGCGCCGTCCTCCTGCGTGGCCCGTCGGTACACAGATACTGCGGAGAAACAGACACGCACAGATGGCGAGGAGCGTGAGGAGAGTCCATCAGCCGCCGCAGCAGGTAGACGAGTTACAGGTGCTGCAGGCCGACACTAATCTCTCGCTTTCGGCTGAGTTCTTTTCATTTCCCCATCATGTGGTTTAATATATTAGGTAAAATATTTATATTTTTTAAATATTCATTGATTTTAAATCAAATGTTATTATATGTTTTTAAAAATGGAAATCATATTAAGCTTTTTTAACACTGAAGGGAATTTTAAATGTTAACTTTTGTCAATTTATTCAGAAGTATATATATATATATATATATATATACAGGGCCTAAAATTAAAGGGTTAGTTCACCCAAAAATGAAAATTCTGTCATTAATTACTCACTCTCATGTCGTTCCACACCCTTAAGACCTTCAGAACACAAATTAAGATATTTTTGATGAAATTCAAGAGGTATATGTCTCGACGATGTAATCAACACTTTCAAGGTCCAGAAAGGTACTAAAGACGTCGTTAAAACAGTCATGTGACTGCAGTGGTTCAACCATAATGTTATCAAGAGACGAGAATGCTTTTTGTGCGCAAAAACAAAACAAAAGTAACGACTTGTAATGTAATGTTACAGTTTTATGTAATGTTAATTTAACCAGGAAAATTGTGTAACAGGAACATAAATGAGGACGTTGCCTCCTCATTTTAAAACACCACCGCACACCATATATATATATACACTACCAGTCAAAAGTTTGGAAACATTACTATTTTTAATGTTTTTGAACAAAGTCTCTTATGCTCATTAAGGCTGCATTTATTTCATAATAAATACAGGAAAAAGTATAATATTGTAAAATATTATTACACTTTAAAATTGTTTCTTTTTTATTTTAATATACTTAAAAATATAATTTATTCCTGTGATCAAAGCTGAATTGTCAGCATCATTACTCCAGTCTTCAGTGTCACATGATCCTTCAGAAATCATTCTAATATGCTGATTTATTATCAATGTTGGAAACAGTTGTGCTGCTTAATATTATTTTATAACCTGTGATACTTTTTCAGGATTCTTTGATGAATAAAAAGTTAAAAAAAATTATTTAAAATAGAAATCTTTTGTAACAATATACACTACCGTTCAAAAGTTTGGGGTCAATAATTTTTTTTTTGTTTCTTTTTAAAAAAAAAAAAGAAATTAATACTTTTATTCAGCACGGATGTGTTAAATTTATAAAAAGTGATAGTAAAGATTTATATTGTTAGAAAATATTTATATTTTGAATAAATGCTGTTCTTTTTAACCTTTTATTCATCAATGAATCCTGAAAAAAGTATCACAGGTTCCATTGTTCCAATTGTTTTCAACATTGATAATAACTGAGTTTCAAATAATCATATCAGAATGATTTCTGAAGGATCATGTGACACTGAAGACTGGAGTAATGATGCTGAAAATTCAGCTTTGATCACAGGAATAAATTATATTTTAAAGTATATTAAAATAGAAAACCATAATTTTAAAGTGTAATAATATTTCACAATATGTTTGTTTTTCTGTATTTATTCTGAAATAAATGCTGCCTTAATGAGCAGACGAAACTTCATTCAAAAACATTCAAAATAGTAATGTTTCCAAACTTTTGACTGGTAGCGTATACACACACACACACACATACATACATACATATTTAATATTTTAGTGATGTTTAAGTTTTGGTCATTGTGTAAATATTTTCTTTTACATATTCAAGTTAACGTTTTCAACAACAAAACATTCTGCTGTTTGTAATTGTGATGCAAAGCTAAACTATCAGCATCAGTACTCCATCCTTCTATATATATATAATTTTATCAAATTTAATGTGTTACTAGATTCATTATTAATAATAAAAAAATATCTTTGTATTTTATTAATAATGTTTGGCCATTGTGTAAATAATTAATACAGTTTAAATGTCTTCAAGAGTCTTTTGATACGGTTGAAATCCTTCAAATATTTATTTTACAGTTTCAAGTTACAGTTTTCAACAAATTCTGCCGAAGATGATTGATTGCTGGAGTCCATGTAAGAGCTCAATCAGCCCAGCAGCGAGCGCAGTCGAGTCTGGACTTGTTGATTAACCGGAGGGCCGGAGCCGCGGGGCGGTGGACGCATTATGTTGGAGTCGTGTGGATTAAAGCTGAGCTGATCTGATATGAGGTCGATCCTACAGACGGAAGAGAGCACTTTATTGGCTTTATCATCACAAACCACCGGCTACACCGCAATCAGATCAATCTGCTGTTCTCATCCCTCCTCTACAGAGATCCTACAGACACCGAGGAAAGGTTTATTGCTTAGAGGTTGTGCTTCATACGGTGGAGAGCAGCTCAGGTCATTTGACCTTGGGAGAATTTGATGAGAAATGCATGAGTTCATATTGAGACTTTTGATTGCAGACTTGATAGACATTGTTGAGATCTCTTGTGAACCTCTAGACGAGATGTATGTAATCTTGTTCTCTTTTGCATGAAATGATATTTACAACCTGTTTAACTTACAGTTTTCAAAAAACACATTTATCTGTTCTTATTAAACCTGAAACCTGTTCTTCGCAGCCAACATCCCAATCAATGTTATACACACGCTCCGAGGCGTCATAACAGAGTCTCCAGAGATTGTTCCACGCCTCACCATGGGCTCAACACCGCCGTTGAATATTTCATGTCAACAAACACGTCAGTTAACGTATGGGACAGCCAGGCAACAGGAACAACATGCAGACTGGAGCTGAGGACGAGAAGCGAGAGTTTTCACGCAAGCGGATCTCAGAACAGATACATCAGCTGTGACAATCAGACACCTGTTCAACGAGCGCGGCGCCGAATCCACCTGATATAACCCGTAAATAGGTACAGGGATGTGTAAGAACGGCATGTAACATGCATGCTGTTTGCATATGTTCAGGTACAGTAAACAGTCGTCATTATACAGCCATTTGTGCTGTTGAGTTGTTTTAGCTCTAGTTTTATTGATATAAATAGCTATTTTAATTAACATCCTTCATGTAGCTCAAACAGTCAAGGGCATTCTGGGTATCGAACCAATGACCTTCACATTGTTAGCGTGCATGTGCATCTTGAATGCAATGCAAGTTGCTTTGAGTAAAAGTGCTGCCAAATGCATGAATGTAAATGTAAACATCACCGTCATTCCAACGCTAATTTGTTCAAATTTATACGTTTTTTTGCTAAATCTTACGTATTTTAAGAGTTCCTGACTCCTGATTTCATGATTTGTACGAATTCGTATGACCTACCCCTAACCCTGCCACTAAACCTACTTGTCACTGGGGTTTAGACAAATCATATGAATTCATACGAGTGAGGTAAAATTGGTCATGAGATGGTCATTCTGACATTTTCTATCATGAGAAATGAACATCTGCGCGGCATGTATGACTTAAAAAAAACAAAAGTGATTATGCAAAAGATGCAGCAACAAAATGATTATATTGTGTAATTTAAAGTAATTTAAACTATTTATCTTACAAATTTAGTCATTATGACTGCACAATTAGTTGCAAAAATAGTCACCACAATTACAATTTTGCTGCTGTTTACTGTCAGAAGTTTCTATTGACTTTTTTTTTTTTTTTTTGTAGTGGGTCAGCAATGTAACCAATTGGAGGTGTTTAAATTAAAATAAAGCTTTAGAACCAAAACAAATAAGAGATTTATTGTGCGCTGTTGACAGTTTAATTTATTATAATAGGAGCATTCTAATATTAATCTTTTCTGTGCATCATTTTTGTATTCTGTGTGTTATTTTAAAATATGCTACCATTCAAAAGTTTGGGATCGGTAAGTTTTTTTATGTTTTTGTAATGAAAAGCGTCTCTTCTGCTCACCAAAGCAGCATTTATTTGATCAAAAATACAGTAACAACAGTGAAATATTATTACAATTTAATAATATGTTTTCTATGTAAATATAGGCTATTATAAAATATAATTTATTCCTGTAATCAAAGCTGAATTTTCAGCAACATTACTCCAGTCTTCAGTGTCACATGATCCTTCAGAAATCATTCTGATATGATGATTTGCGGAAAGTTCAAAAGAGTTTATTTGAAATATAAATCTTTTGTAACATTATAAATGTCTTTACTGTCACTTTTAAACAACTGAATGCATCCTTGATGAATAAAAGCGTTAATTAAAAAAAAAAAAAAAAAAAAAAAAGTGCTGACCCCAAACTTTTGAATTCTATGAAAATTACTATATCAGAGGATTTTCTCATAACCCTACTGGTAATTTTTGAATATGACAAACAATGTCCATTGCTAGTCATCTTAAAAACATTGGAAGCATAAATCCTAAGTTTTGGAGAAATGTGAAACTTTTGCTTTGGATGTGTATTTCAGTATCATCTTTAGCCATTTTAAATGAACAATGTTTCTTTTCTTTTACAGGCCGGATTCAATCTCAGATCTTTTACCTGTTGATATTTTATCATAGTGGTCTGGTTCTCTGCCTGCCAAAGCGTGCATGTAAGTTCGACTTTTAAGTGCTCTTATTAGCACAAATTTTGGGTCTTTCTTTTTCGATTCAGGGTTGTCTGGATGCTGCTGGAGACTGAGGCGCCGTGAAACCCAATCTCACGCAATAATGGGCAGTGATGGATCTTTAACAAGAGGGAGAGACGTCAAAATGAAATGACTCTCTCTGGTTGTGGCTGTGCGTGATGGTCCTGTTGATTGTGAATTTTTTTAAAGGGTTCTTTCACACCTCATTGGATTTCAATTAGCAGATGATAAGGGCCCTCATTGTCGCCACTAACCGACTGCACTCTTTGACATTTTACCAGCAGGGTGGAGAGAATTCATTTCCATTGCCTGCTTTTCCTCTTTTCTTCAGCTCTAAAGCAGAGATGTGGAGACATGACCGGTGACGAGTGAGTACAGAAGCTCTGACAGCTCCATCACCTCCATTAAATCCAGCCGAGCGTCGGATCCGGGCTGGAGGATGGACGGCTGCCATTGCAAACAATGAGAGAGAATTATTACGCTTCGCACGATAAAATAATAACACGTATACAAATCTCCAGATAAACTGAGCACCGCAGTTTCAAGGAAAATAACGATGTGGGATTGGCCCAATTACTCAAACAGAAGATTCAATTTAAATGTAAAATTATATCTGTTTGGTGGCCCAGTGCGTGCTGTTTGAAGAGCTCCTCGAAAACACAAGAAAGTGGAATTCCTAATTAAATGCAACACAGCGAAGCAAAAACGTGATGCGTTTACAAGCGCCGCTAACCAAAAATCCATCAACAGATGCTTTTCCACAGAATAAAGATGAAGGAATAACGACGTGAGTGGAAGGTGAGAGGCAGATGGGATAGGTGGTCTGTAACCAGAACCTCACCAGCAGGATCCTGACAACTTCTCAAAATGCGCAAAAATATGCCCACGAGCATATTGCAAAGGATTCTGCCTCAAAAAAAAAAAAAAAAAAAACTTAAATGACAGATGTCTCGCTAAAATCAGCATCTGTACCTCAGATGTGTGGCAACCGAAAGGTCTTCGCGGCTGAAAACCAGACGTGACTTGAAAGATCGACAGGTGTTAAAGCGCTATGTTGATCTGAGTTTTAGTCCTAATCCTTTAAAACTGCAACAAAAGGGAGTTTCTGGAACAAGTCAAATATCCAGCTCTATCAGTTTTGCTAAGTCCGCGATTTTCCCGCCGAATTTGGCCACTGTTACCGCGGGTTGTTTTTTAAGTCCGAGGGTTGAAACAACAACAAATAATATGATATTTAGCCCCTGGAATGCGGATTTTACTAGGGGAACCCCTACGTTTTACCCCCCAGAACGTGTTTTTCTTTTTTTTACCAGGGTCCCCCATGGAATGCGATCAGGCTAGTTTTGAGTAGCAATTAGGGTTTTGTTGTGAAAACCTGGAAACCCTGCTCTACATATTAAATGTAAAACATGCTCTGATTGGCTGTCATTGTTTTGTGTTGAGTAAAACGTTAACTTTTAGTAAGGAAAGAAAAAATAGGCTAAATCATGCGCACTAAATCGCGCGATTTTAGTAAATCGAGGGAACAAATTAGTAAATCGTGCGAATGATTTGATTTTTTTTTTCCTTGCATGTCATGTAGGCTCCGTAGGAAAGAGAAAATAATAATCACAGTAATTGTCTCAAAAATAACCGTGAAAACATGTCGTTCCAAACCTGTTCGATTTTTTCTTTTATTTTGAAGATTTCTCCATGTTTTATGTCCATACAATAAAAGTCAGAAAGAAAGTTGTACAGGTTTGGAACAACATGAGAGTACATTTTCAGTTTTGTGTGAGCTGTCTTTAAGTTGTTGTTTTTTTTTTTTAAATAAAAGAACGTTTACACCATGGTCGATAACAATAAAGTTTTATTAATCGTTTTAATCCTATGAGAATGGTGAAGTCCACAACACAACTGACAACACTTTGACAATGATGAACAATGAAAACATTTACAGCCAATCAGAATTCATCATGTTTTAAAAAGGTCGAGCATTTAAAGCGGCAGACCACAAAACTTCAGCACGTGTTTAGAATAAACAGAACATTATAGTGTGTTTTACCTAGCATATAAAATGTTTAATGTGTTTAAAATGTTTGAATTAAAGTTAAATTGCTAAGATAAATGATAATAACTAAATAATGGGATGTTGGAAGTAACACATTTCCAACCTATTTATGTATTGTTTGGTGCATTCAGAAAATTTATTTAAATTGGAAACTCTTTATTGAAGTTGTAACTTAATTATTTTATCAAGGGTAAGCTGTGTTCATGGCACAAGTTCTTAGGAGTGATGCAAAAATTTGAGTATCAGTTTTTATTAGCACTACAATGACCATACATATGGCTCATCCAATCAAAATGTGTAGTCAAAACTATCTGTTTTATAGTTACATTTACTAAATCAGGGATAAACAAACTTTTTATCAGTCGAAGCCTGAGCAAAAATATTTTGAGCTAAAACATTTTCTTGAAGTTGCCCTGAGATTTTAAAGGAGACCTAATATGCCTCTTTTCACAAGATGTAATATAAGTCTCTGGTGTCCCAGAATGTGTCTGTGAAGTTTCAGCTCAAAATACCCCACAGATCATTTATTATAGCTTGTCAAATTTGCCCCTATTTGGGTGTGAGCAAAAACACGCCGTTTTTTGTGTGTCCCTTTAAATGCAAATTAGCTGCTGCTGCTGCTAGCGGCTTTAACAGCTCACGCTTCGGTTGCTCAACAACAACAAAGCAGGAGAATCTCACGCAGCCAAAATGAGGATTGTCAGTAACGGTGTTCAGCCTTACATTGTTCAAACCGGAGTCGACACTGATGGAAAGACTCAGGAAGAAGTTACAACTTTTAGAATGAAACTGGACGTTTCTGAATGGTTAGTGGATAAATTTATGTAGTTGATTCAACTCATCGACTAGCATGTGCCGTCATGTTTATCTTTTGTGCAAATCCAGCGTTTAACTGACCCTCGTTTGTTTTTTTTGTTTTGTTTTTTTGCCGCAGACGTATATCTCCAGCTGCTACAATGAGGAAACAGAAGTGGCAGACTGCTGTGGTTCTCACAGGGCGGGATCTATGCTAACAGGGCAGATCATCACCAGTCATGGTCAGGGCTTTAATACTCTTACGTAAAAATTGGGGGAAATCTGGAACCGCACGTTTGGAGAGACTGTTTATGATTTATGGGGATTATAAAAAAAAGTAGTTGGATTTTTACCATTATATTCTGGTTGTTTACACAAACAGTGGATCCACATCTGTGTTCAAACAGTTACTTTTGCATAATAGTTCCCTTTTAAGTTAATATTTCAATAATTAAACAACACATTTGCATGTTCACGGTTCTCTGATGATGGTTAATTGTCGCATGACATGCAGGTAAACATGAAATATTAAATCTTTTTTTAGTGTTTTATTCTGATTATTTACATAATTAGCTTTTCATCAACTTGCAAACCCAAGGTTAGGAAACCCTGCAGTTTTGCTTCTTGGCTTGTATTTTACTACTCGCTTCACTTGTGCATATTTTTAGCTAATACATTTTAAGAAGACATGGTTTATTCAACAACATTTTATTAGTAAGGTCTGAGTCAAGACTTTTCCAACAAGACTTTTCCATCAAAACACAAGGGCGAAGGCTTGAGATTTGACTCTGACTTGCAAAAAATTGAGTGTCTGGTGGTCTAACCTGTCAGATTTCATTAGATTTCACTCCTATATAAAAAGTGCTGAACTAGCGTGTGTCGGCCTTCTATTGCGCTTCTGTAACAGGTGTGGAATGATTCCCAAAGACCCGAGAAACATACTCCATTCCCTCTTACTCGAGCAGAGCGTGTCATATCACAAATCACTTTACGTCCCCTCCTCGTGTAAAGGCCCACACACACATTTACTGAAGCTCCATCAATTTGGTTGCGTCTCAAGTGCTGCTGCCTCTTGGACACGGTCATGCACATCAGCAAATGAGCAGCGGGAGTTTGGGAGTTTGACAATCTATCTAAAGCAGGAGACGAGGAGTGTGTGTGCGTGCGTGTGTGTGAGAGAGAGAGTGAGTTCAGGGTCATTCCAATTACAGAGTTCTCAGTCAGTACTTGTCAACCCTGCGAGGCAGCCTTGGGCCTACAGGAGAAGTCTGCATAGTTGCACACTGTGTGTGTGTGTGTGTGTGTGTGTGTGTGTGTGTGTGTGTTTATGCCCTAAGGAAGAGCGCCACTGCAACCGAACCACCTGCTGGAGGCGGATCCTTCCCGCTGGCACCCCGCCCACTCAGTCCCTGCATTACCATACCTGTTACCACGACGCCCACTGCAAAAGAACGGGTAAGTAGCAGCTGTCTGTTTACCTGCTGGTTATCAGGGTTGTACTGTACGCCATTCAGAACTGAATTAACAGTGCCTTTTCCATTCCAATTCAATTCCTGAATTTGAATTTGTAACACCGAAAAAGTGATCTGATTACATTATGCATGTTACTTGTAATGCATTACTTTACTCGTTACATCAAAATAGTAATCTGATTACGTAATGCACGTTACTTGTAATGCGTTACTCGTAACCCCGAAAAAGTAATCTGATTGCGTAATGCACGTTACTTGTAATGCGTTACTCGTAACCCCGAAAAAGTAATCTGATTACATTATGCATGTTACTTGTAATGCGTTACTTTACTCCTTACATCAAAAAGTAATCTGATTACATTATGCATGTTACTTGTAATGCGTTACTTTACTCCTTACATCAAAAATAATCTGATTACATTATGCATGTTACTTGTAATGAGTTACTTTACTCCTTACATCAAAAGTAATCTGAATACATTATGCATGTTACCTGTAATGCGTTACTTTACTCCTTACATCAAAAATAATCTCATTACATTATGCATGTTACTTGTAATGCAGTACTTTACTCGTTACATCAAAAATAATCTGATTACATTATGCATGTTACTTGTAATGAGTTACTTTACTCCTTACATCAAAAATAATCTGATTACATTATGCATGTTACTTGTAATGAGTTACTTTACTCCTTACATCAAAAGTAATCTGATTACATTATGCATGTTACCTGTAATGCGTTACTTTACTCCTTACATCAAAAATAATCTGATTACATTATGCATGTTACTTGTAATGAGTTACTTTACTCCTTACATCAAAAGTAATCTGATTACATTATGCATGTTACCTGTAATGCGTTACTTTACTCCTTACATCAAAAATAATCTCATTACATTATGCATGTTACTTGTAATGCAGTACTTTACTCCTTACATCAAAAAAGTAATCTGATTACATTATGCATGTTACTTGTAATGCGTTACTTTACTCCTTACATCAAAAAGTAATCTGAATACATTATGCATGTTACTTGTAATGCGTTACTTTACTCATAACACTGAAAAAGTAATCTGATTACGTAATGCATGTTACTTGTAATGCATTACTTTACTCCTTACATCAAAAAGTAATCTGAATACATTATGCATGTTACTTGTAATGCGTTACCCCCAACACTGCTCACTTCAGATGAGACTGAAAACACCTGATTGCTAGGTTTTCTCAAAGGAGAGCAATGGTAGAAATGTGTCCATTTTGAACATAATCAGAATTATCAGCTAATAAAGGTAAATCAACATACTCCGGTAGACTGGAGGGAGCGTGAGCGTTTTCTACATAATCGTTGGAGTTGGGTTTCCCTAGTTGTACCTTGAAAGGTTGTAGAGATCTCTGATGGAATCATGTCCTCATGTTCTGATATCAAAAACACACGCAAACTTGTATGAAGTTCAATTGCATTTGCAATATGTTTTGTATGTATTTTATAGTTTTCACATGATTTTATATAATTTTATTCACTGGGATGTTAAATACACACAATATTGGTGTGTTGTTACTGTATTATGTTTAATACAGTATCTCTTTAGCTTAAACCATAAACGCATACAGTCCATTCAAGTGGACATCTGAAAATCTCTTTGAAAAATGTGGGAAAAAATAAAAAATAAATCTTGTTTTTCATGCCCTAAGAGAAGAAAGGGATAAATGTAAAAGCAAAATTTGAATGCTGGCTTGACAAATCACTCCAAACAAGTTTTGGAAAAGGTTAAAAAACCTTAAAGTTTGAGTGTTTATAGGCCTTTCAGACCCATTATGCATTATCTTCATTGCAATTGCAGTTCAATATATTTTGTTGGAATATAGTTGATTTAATAGTTTCTGAATGTCTTTTAGTGGTTCACTTTATAAAATCATGTTTATCCTCGTTGCAAGTGAAATTAATAGTTTATTGAACGTGTAGAAATTGTAATCATAGAATCTATTTACATTTTATTCAATTTTTTTTTTGTGTGTGTTTTTGGAAACTGCCAGGCCATTATTCTAATTCTTTTTTCCTTTATTGTAGTGTAATCTGTTTCAGAGAACGTGATTTGCCTTTTAAAACGACACAGTCCGATAGTGTGGGCCGTACTTTTTGCTGATAGTGAATAAATGACAGTTAATAGCTGACTGGCGAAGAAAAAATGAGAGTTGGGATGATGTAGGAAGAAACAGCATATTGAAAACCGGTTGGAAACTGATGGTGAGAGAAAGAAAAGAGGCCATGTCATATAAGACCATGGTCCTCGGGCGATGACTAGAACAGCTTTGTCACTGTGAGAGAAAAATCCTTCAGTTTAGAGTGAAAAACACACAGTATCAAGCACCTGGGAGGACGAATCTCCCCCGGCTCTGTCCAAACAGCGTAAATGTCTCTCGTTCCACTTGGCTTCGTCTCCCGTTTCCGGAGGGCTTTAGTGTGGAAGTTGATCATGCTGTTTCTTGACCAAGCGTTTGCACGTACCCAAGTGCGGGACAGGTGAGGGCCTGCCGTTGATCACAGAGCCGTTGATCTGACACTACACGAGTCCCCGCAAACCCTCCTTCTGTTCCCAGCGTCCTCTTCACTCGTCTGTCACTTTGTCTCTGTCAGAGCGACGCGTCCCTGAGGCCTCTGGCTGCGGTAAAGCAAACACGTTTATGAATCTCCCCTCGAAAACAGACACGGCTCGCCACGACACTCCATTATTTTGGGAAGCGGGAGCCGATAACCTCTCCTGTGCTGATGAAATGTGAGGCAGATCTTTGCGTGTATGTTGCATGTTTTAATGCTCTATTTAAGTCGTAAAGGATTATGTGAGCATGTCAGAGAAGAAAAGATCAAACTTTATTAAACCCTGGAGGGAAATAAAGAAATGACAGCAGATTAAATAAACACAGAGAAGAATAAAGTAGTGGAAAAGATCTGTCTGTCTCTATCCGTCCATCTGTTCATCTGTCTATCTGTCAGTCTGTCTATCTATCTGTCCGTCTGTCCGTCTATCTATCCGTCCATCTGTCTGTCCGTCTGTCTATCTTTCCATGTCCGTCTATCCGTCTGTCTATCTATCATCTGTCTATCTATCAGTCCGTCTATCTTTCCATGTCTGTCTATCTATCCGTCCGTCTATTTTTCCATGTCTGTCTATCTATCCGTCCGTCTATTTTTCCATGTCTGTCTATCTATCAGTCCATCTATCTTTCCATGTCTGTCCGTCCATCCGTCTGCCTTTCCATTCGTCTGTCTATCTTTCCGTCCGTCTATCTATCATCTGTCTATCTATCCGTCAGTCCGTCTATCTTTTCATGTCCGTCCGTCTGCCTTTCCATCCGTCTGTCTATCTTTCCGTCCCTCTGTCTGTCTATCATGTGTCTATCTATCTGTCCGTCTATCTTTCCATGTCTGTCTATCTATCAGTCCATCTTACTTTCCATGTCTGTCTATCTATCAGTCCGTCTATCTTTCCATGTCTGTCCGTCCGTCCGTCTGCCTTTCCATTCGTCTGTCTGTCTATCTTTCTGTCCGTCTGTCTATCTATCTATCATCTGTCTATCTATCAGTCCGTCTATCTTTCCATGTCCGTCCGTCTGCCTTTCCATCCGTCTGTCTATCTATCTGTCCGTCTATCTTTCCATGTCTGTCTATCTATCTGTCCGTCTATCTTTCCATGTCTGTCTATCTATCTGTCCGTCTATCTTTCCATGTCTGTCTATCTATCAGTCCGTCTATCTTTCCGTGTCCGTCTATCTTTCCATGTCTGTCTATCTATCATTCCGTCTATCTTTCCATGTCCGTCCGTCTGCCTTTCCATCCGTCTGTCTATCTATCAGTCCGTCTATCTTTCCATGTCTCTCTATCTATCAGTCCGTCTATCTTTCCATGTCCGTCCGTCTGCCTTTCCATCCGTCTGTCTATCTATCCGTCTGTCCGTCTATCTTTCCATGTCTGTCTTATCTTTCAATCCGTCTATCTTTCCATGTCCGTCCATCTGCCTTTCCATCTGTCTGTCTGTCTATCTATCATCTATCTATCAGTCGTCTATCTTTCCATGTCCGTCTGTCTATCTATCATCTGTCTATCTCTGTCCGTCTATCTTTCTGTCCGTCTATCTTTCCATGTCTGTCTATCTATCATCTGTCTATCTATCTGTCCGTCTATCTTTTCATGTCTATCTATCAGTCCGTCTATCTTTCCATCCGTCTGTCTATCTATCATCTGTCTATCTATCCTTCCGTCTGTCTTTCCATGTCTGTCTATCAGTCCGTCTATCTTTCCATGTCTGTCCGTCCGTCCGTCTTCCTTTCTATCCATCTGTCTGTCTATCTATCCGTCCGTCCATCCGTTTAAGTGTGTCTGCATGACATTTGTTAATCCACACGTGTTGAGAGGACGTGTCACACAGCTGTTTGAGTATTAGTTCTGAATGCCACATAAAAACACAATCTGAGCTTATGACGAGCCATGTGCTTTTACTGCATATGGTATGATTTCTAATTCATAAGCCATTTCCTTGTATTTGTCTTTCTGTAACTTGTAGCTTTTAGCGTGGAGTGCTTGGGCCACGGCGTCACAACTGAAGCGCACACAGAGAACTGAACTCTCCAGAAGAACCCAGAATGAGCTGCAGCAGCATCAAATATTTACATGCAGTATTTTGGACAGGAGGTTTTAAGCGCTGATACGGGCACAGAGTGGCACAGAAGTGCATCACACTCTTTTATCTGTCACATCCACAACTGTATTTGAAAAATCAAATGCAATCAGGTGGATCCAACCTTGAGTGTGTATATGGTGGAGGTGTGTGATTTGTTTGTTACTATTGTGTTCAAGACATAAATACTTTTTTTTTTTTTTTTTTTGAGTGCAGCACACTTCACAATAATCCAAGATAGCAGGTGAAAGTTAAAGGATCTAAATCAAAGCCTCCTCATGCTGCGCTCTTGTTTCCAAATAGCCTTTCTTCCAGCTTGACATCAAGGTTACAGATAAAACGTGGCCGTCCACTCACACGCAGGTGTTAAGTGGTCCTGAGGTCTGGTGCCTCAGGCGTCCGGTGGAAATCGATCTTCTTAATATGTCCGCTATAGCGCCAAAGTACTTTTGACAGGACTGTTCAGTCAGGGAAATAATCAGTCACGTCGAGAAATGAAATCACCACGGTGGGTTAAATTCTCCCTCCGTGGATCTGTGCTCGGTCAGGAGGGATCAGAGATAATGGCCCTGTCTGGACTTGCTTCAGCCCGGTTGACACCTTCAGCTACCTGAAGCAGTCATGCCTCAAAGAGCCCATTCCCTCAGCGCCGCTCGCTCTTTTCCTATCTCTTTATCGCTCTTGAAATTTCTCTCTCCATCATTCGCTTTTTTCCCCTTCTCTCTAGTGCTGAAAAATCCTAACAAAGACCAGCTAGTTCAACTGGTGACCACCTTGAAGAACCATAGTTCACATAGTAGTAGTAATCTAATTCTTCAGGTGTCGCCCATCCTGTGTGAAAATGTTGTATGCAGTATACAACCAAAGCGTACTGCATGAGATACTGTATCCCACAATGCAATGCACTCAACTTGACCTCGACCTTGAAAAATGCCAAGTAACCTTTTTTATTTCCCAGATGATAATTAAACAATGTAATGAGGTCATGTGACAATCTAGCATACTGTACTACTCTTGTTCATTTTCTTCTTTTGTGTTCTACAGATGAAAGTAACTCCTACAGGTTTGGAATGACATAAGAGTGAGTAAAAATCATTTCATTATCGAATGATTTATTTCTTCTTGTTACTACTTTAATGTGTGTTTTGGGTGCTTTTATGCTGATTTTACTCGTGACCTGCAGTTTTACAGTTTGTGCCAATAACAGACCAACACTGCAGTGTGTAGTTTCTTCACAACTAGCATAAGTAAACAGTTTTATTTTTTATAATGATTATGATAATTGAATTGTTTTCAAACTACTTTTTCTGTCTACCATTGTTTGGACAAAATAAGTTGATTAACCACAAACCCTACATATTGGTAAATGAAATCTAAATGAATTTATTTATTTATTATTTTTATACATTTATTTATTTATGCATTGATTGATTTATGTATGCATATATTAATTTATGCATTGACTTATTCATTGATTTATGCATTAATTTATTTATTTATCTGTTTGTTTATGCATTTATTTATTTATTTATGCATCTGTTTATTTATTTACTTTTTTATTATAGTATTTTATTTATACATAAGGTACATTTGATTTATTTATATTAAAGAAATGTATTTATTTATTTATTTATTCATTCATATTAAGGTAATTTATTTTAAAGTATTTCTATTTATTTATTTATTAACGTGTGTGTGTATTAATTCATATCACAATATTTATTTATAGTAAGGTATTTTATTTATTCATTTATTTATGCATTTGTTTATCATTTTTATTTATTTATGCATTTATTCATGCATTTGTTTATTTATTTATTCATTGCTGTACATTTATTTTATTTTTATACATTTATTTATTTATTTATATTAAGGTATTTTATTATATTATAGTATTTTATTTTATTTATATATAAGGTATTTTGTAAATGCGTGTGTGTGTGTATGTATATGTATGTGTATGTGTGTGTATATATATGTATATATATATATACACACACACACAGTCAAACCAAAAATTATTCAGACAATTTTGATATTTTTTATATATTTTTACTAGTGGGTTCAGGACACTATAGTTGATTTATGTAAGTGAGGATAGCAAAATAAACTGACATATATTATACCCGAAAATTCTTACAGTGGACTACCAGTAAAATTGATAAAAATTTGAACTATTCAGACACTTTGACCTGACCATGTTTTGCGTAATAATTAAGATTAATTTTTTTCTGACAGTTTAACTCTGAGATCTTGTCATATTTTATTACCATTTTTTAAAACTATAGTGAATAAACTGTATTAATGAATGAAATGTTCAAGGTGTCTGAATACATTTTGGTTTGTGTGTGATTATATATATGTATGTATTATTATTCATTTATATCACAATATTTATTTATATTAGGGTATTTTATTTATGTATTTATTTCTTGGTCAGGCCACTGAAACAAACCGATAACAGGTCAGGTTTGGTGTCAGTCGTGGAGCAGAAATGACACACTGCAGCTTTAAGTCTATCTTGTAATTTAAACCGGTCCAAACTGCTCTTGTTTTTTTCCTTTTCTTTTTTTCAACAGGATCTTTCTCTCTCCGTCTCGCTCTTCCTCCCTCAAGCTGTACAGGGAAGTTAATTTGGTGATGATGGCTATGGAGGTCTTGGGAGGCTAATAGCTTTTCCAGGTAAATAAATCCCCATAGTTCATAATTAGCTATTAGCATGCGTGTCAACTGTTTGCTCTGAGCGCAGGTCACGTGTCTCTCATATTTACATCACGGAGGTTTTCACTGTTAGCACAGCGTGCCAGGGTTTCGTTTGTGAGGTTATTCATGTAGTTAAGCATTTTAACGCACACATGCTAATCTGAACTATCCAAACAAACCCTTCAACACGGATAAGCTAGGGGAGTTGTGATCCATAGTGATTCAGATTCTGAGTTTTATAAGCTTTGTTGTGGAAAAAAAAAAATGCATTTCAGTCACTGGCAAGAAAACTTTTGCATCACTTTTGCGAGCGGTAACTTTAAATTGAGTATTTAAATTAAGACCTTTGTCATTCTTTTCAGTGCAAACACCTCTTTCTATGTAAATTAGACTTATTTTTCAGGAAAATCAGCATTATTTGACTGGCATGGTTAACGTTGCACTATTTACCACCTGGTTTCAACTGAATTTCCTCTAAAAGAAACACTATCAAACTCAATTCATTCTTGGTCAATCCCTTAATCTAAACAGACATATGAAAAGCCCTTAATTTTCCTCAGGATAATGATGTTATATTACGGTATTTCTATTTATTTTTATAATGCTTGTTTGTTTGTTTATTTATTTATTTAGGTATTTTATTTCATTTATTTTTATGGTATTTTCTTTTATTTATTTAATTATTTATTATTTTAAGGTATTTTTATTTCAAGGTATGTATTTCACGTAATGATTATTAATTAATTTATTTAAATGTATTTTATTTCATTTATTTATTTTAATGTATTTTATTTATTTATTAAGGTATTTTTTATTTGACAGTATTTTTATTTGTTTGTTTATTTATTTAAAGCTATATTACTTCATTTATCTTAATTTATTGTATTTTATTTAAGGTTTTTTAATGATCTTTTAGGGTATTTTATTTATTAATTTGAGTCATTTTAATCATTTATTATTTTAAGATTATTATTTTTTATTAATGTATTTTATGTAATGATTATTAATTAATTTATTTAAATGTATTTAATTTAATTTATTTATTTTAATATATTTTATTTATGTATTAAGGTATTTTTTATATTTTAAGATATTTTTATTTATTCTACTGTATTTTAATTAATAAATCAATTCATTTTAAGTTATAATTTGTTTTATGTATTTATAGGTATTTTATTTATTTATTAAGGTATTTTTTTATTTGACAGTATTTTTATTTGTTTGTTTATTTATTTAAAGCTATATTACTTCATTTTATCTTAATTTATTGTATTTTATTTATTTAAGGTTTTTTAATGATCTTTTAGGGTATTTTATTTATTAATTTTAGTCATTTTAATCATTTATTATTTTAAAATATTTATTTTTTATTAATGTATTTCATGTAATGATTATTAATTAATTTATTTAAATCTATTTTATTTAATTTATTTATTTGAATGTATTTTATTTATTTATTAAGGTATTTTTTATATTTTAAGATATTTTTATTTATTCTACTGTATTTTAATTAATAAATCAATTAATTTTAAGTTATAATTTGTTTTATGTATTTATATTTATTTTACAGTTATTTTATTTATTTTTTTAAGGTGTTTTATTTTAATAACTTTTAAAGGCATTATTTATTTATTTATTTTAAGGCATGTATTTTATTTATTTGTAAAGGTATTTTATTTAATATTTTATTTATTTATTTATTTAAGGTGTTGTATTTATTTTAAGGAATTTTATTTATTTTTAAGGCATTTTATTTATTATTTTAAGGTATTTTATTTATTCATTTATTTATACAGACACATGGGTAAATTCACTAAACGCTTGCATCAATTTTGCAACCTTTAACATGACTATTTAAATAAAGACCTTGCCGGTCTTTTCAGCACATGCACGTCTCCTCTGCATGTGAAGTAGACTTATTTTTCAGGAAGATCAGCATTATATGACTGTCACCTTTAACGTTGCACTATTTGTCACCTGGTTTTACCTGAATTTCCTTTGAAAGAAACACTATCAAGCAGACACAATTCATTCTTGGGGAATTCCACAAGTATAAAAACAGACATATGGAAAGATGCCATCGATTCTCTCAGGGTTTGATATCTGGAAATATTCGATCCACAGAGGAGACTAAACCATGTTAGCTTGTAGACAGAAGAGGTCGTGAGATGTTTGAATAAGCCTGTGAATGTGTGTCACTACTAAACCAGCGGCCTCATGCGTTACCTGATAACGTGTGAGGCTATAAGATGCACATCGTTTAAAACAAACAGTGCTCGGTGACAGGCCTTTAAAGCGGCACTCGAGGGAGTCCAGCGATCCGACATCTGCTCTGTCAGAGCGCTGGCTGGTGGCTGAGATTAGTTCTTTGCCTTATTTAAAACTAGTGGATATTCCGATTGCCTAATTACTCAAAATGATCCCTGTGCAATTAAGCAGCACTGGCAGCCGCCCAGACTGGAGCAGCTTACCAAAGTAAACACTGAGAACCGCGGTACATGCTGAAGCTAGATGCTAATTGAATTTTATTTACATTTACGTTTGTGTTTTTGGCAGCCCCTTACCAGCCAAAGAGACTTACAAGAAAGAGCATTTGTTGTGTTAATAGCAATTACCAAAGGATACAAATCAATGGCTGAAGCGATAACGTGTGCCAGGAGGAACACTAGAACATGAATGAGTGATTCTTCAATTAGGGGAACTTTTTTTGGGTCAACATTTGGTGGAGGTGTTGTTGTTTTTAATGCAATTTAAGCATTGATTTGAGCTTTTTAAAGATCTATAATGCCCCTTTCACAAGATGTAATATAAGTGGTGTCCCCAGAATGTGTCTCAGCTCAAAATACCCCACAGATCATTTATTATAGCTTGTCAAATTTGCCCCATTTGGGTGTGAGCAAAAACACGCCGTTTTTGTGTGTGTCCCTTTAAATGCAAATGAGCTGCTGCTCCCGGCCCCCTTTCCAGAAGAGGGCGGAGCTTTAACAGCTCGCACTTCGGTTGCTCGACAACAACAAAGCTGGAGAATCTCACGCAGCCAAAATGAGGATTGTCAGTATCAGTGTTTAGCCTTACATTGTTCAAACCAGAGTCGACACTGATGGAGAGACTCAGGAAGAAGAAGTTACGACTTTTAGACGTTTCTGAATGGTTAGTGGATAAATTTATGTAGTTGCTGTGGAGTTGATTCAACTCATCGACTAGCATGTGCCGTCATGTTAATCTTTTTTTGTTGAATTGACCCTCGTTTGTGAAGCAGTCCGGCATAAATGACGGCATGTCAACAACACTCTACTACAACAACTCTTCCTCTTCTCTAAAGCAGCCCAACATGGCCTCACCCCCTTTGTTGTGTGCTCCCGGGGGCGGGGTTTATGTAAATTTTGGGGAAGCTCGTTGCAGTCCCTACCAGCCGTTTGTTGTAGTCCTTAAAAAGCGAACTCTTTAAAAGAAAATATCTCCCTTTGCATTGAACTTTGCGCGTCGTAACTTTGTAGATGTTTTTTTTTGTTCTAACAGCAACATTACACACTAACTAAAGTAAAAAAAAAAATAAAAAAAAGTCAAATCATAATCATCCACCCCTTTATTGCAATTTTTAAAAAAATGCAATTTAAAAACAGGTTTTTTTCTTTTTTCTTTTTGTGATTTTAAGTATGGATTTGCGTGTTTTTTTTATGCACATTAATTACAGATTTTTAAAATGGAATTTAAGCATGGATTTTTTTAAAAAATCAAACAAACAAACAAACAAAAAACATGTAATTTAGACACTCATTTTTAAAATGCTCTTTAAGTATGGATTTTTTTAATGCAATTTAAGATTTTTCCCAAAATTTTTCTATTTATTTATTTATGGTGGAATTCTTTAATTTTAAGCTTTTTTTTTTTTTTTTTTTACTAAACTTTATTTCTCATGACCGTGCTGGTTAATATTTGAGAATTTTTGTTTTTAGTAATAAGTTCAACATTAATTAGGCTTTTCCATCTTTTTTTCCAAAAAGTCAAAAAGTCATTATACCATCGCACACAATATCAAACGTCCGCACCATCACACATTATACCAGAATCCTTTTGAAGGTTGATCAAGGCCATGATCAGATCTTTATTCCAGGACATGTGATGAATGTTTTAACGGATGAAACACCGTTTGAAGAAGTTTTTTTTTGAAGAATCATATGAGAAAAAGCAATCATAATGCATGTTAAAAATATTCAATAGATTAAAGTCTGTATTGCTTATTCAAATCTGAATCAGATTTAATTGAGTTCTTGTTTCTGCATCATCTAGCTGTCAACTTTTGTTTACATTTATACATTTGGCAGACGCTTTTATCTAAAGTGACTTACATTGCATTCAAGGTGCACATTTTTTTTTTTTTTAAATCATTTTTTTTGCCTCATATGTTGCTAAAAAGGAGAAAAAGGACAGACATTAGTTGTCATAGTAAGAGTTCAAATCGATCATTTTCTGCTTGCAGGAATCAAACCAGCAACCATCCGGTTACCAACCCTAGTGTTAACCGCTACACTGCACGACTGCACTGCTAGAAGTCACTGTAATCGGTAGTTTGAGAAGGAGTCAGCAGCAACAGAGAGCTGAAACAAAGGAACAGTAATCATACGTGTCATTTCATGCTAATAACTTTCCCCTGCGGTACAGACCACTAACAAACGCTGCGTGTTTAGCTGCTGTCGTGAAGCGTCTCCGAGGTCAGCGGAACCTTTCCTGTTGCAGCAGCGGCGAGCGTGTCGTGATTGGTGGGTTTGTGCGGGTCTGAAGCCAGGCTCACAAACAGTCCATTAAGAAAAAAGTGGCACTAAATCAAGCCTGGGAATAGAGGCAGCAACAGTCAGCAGAGTGGAACTGCTTTCATTTATTTCAGGGGCTCGTTCAGGGAGCGCCGCTGACAGGGGAGACGCCGCGATGGAAGCACAAGCGGCAGCGCTGGATTTTTCAGCCGGCTGTCGGTTTTTCTCGGCCCTCTTAAAATTCCCCCTGAATGTGAAACAGGTGATTGATTTCAGCCAGTACTTGAGCAGTGCTCAAGATTTCCCATCAGCTTCACTCTTTGAATGCAAAGAGCCGTTTGGCTGAGAATATAAAGAAGGGAGGGTGAGAAACGGATGGATGGGAGTCAAAGGGTGTGTCTCAATCCTCACATGCCAGGTTCAGCAGTATGTGCAGCATCCAGGGAGTGGACTTCTAGGGCTGTCAAATGATTTTAATAAGTCCTTTTGAAGAGTATATGAGTAAGAGTGTCAGAGTATATATATAAAATGATGCTTGAATGTTGATTATTTTCCTCATATTCTCCATTGTTGCAGCTCCTCTTTTCCCAGTCTGTCAGTAACGCTCTAATTAGTTCCTGTCTCTATGAAGCCCCTCCTTCTGAAAAGCACAATGTGCTCTGATTGGTCAGCTGGAGCAGTGTGTTGTGATTGGTCAAGCGCTTTGAGCGTGTTTGGGAAAAGCCACGCCCCTTATCACAACTGCCAGTTTCAACACACTACTAACTAACTCAACCAGGCCCTGCCCCTTTCTTTAGCATATCTCAGCTTGTTCTATAGTTCACTACTTTTCTGAATGGGTAACTTGACTATATTTTATTTTATGAGATAACAGTTCTGTTCTGTAGTAAGTGCACTGCTGAGGGAGTCGTCATTCTAGGGGTGTCCCATTGTCAGAATCGTTTTAGTGCACTCAAACGTTCACTTCCTAAAAACGAAATGAACCGTAAAAGCCATCAAGCATCGGCTGCTCATTATATTCACTTAGCAGAGAGGCTGTCATGTCGCCTTCAATCTCTCAAGTCATCAGAAATGGAGGACGAGTGCATATTTCATAATGTCACTGTACTAACATCTGTCCGCTCATCTGTATTCATAGGTGTTCTGTGTGCGTATACATTTCTGTAAGTTTGGATTGAAATAAAAAAAAGTATATAGCTATATTAACAGTCTATAATGTGAATCATGTTACGTATCTTTGAAGTTGTTCATGCATAAAAGCTTTAAATGTTAGATAATGCCAATATATTGGTATGGTGGGGTCTATCCAAACATATGAAATGTGTACTAGAAAAGACAATTTGACAAAAATACCTACAAACACTAATGATGATGTTGCTGAAAAAAGAGATACCAGAAGGATAACAGTCATTAGTGATGTTGTTAATAAATGGCAGCTTTTTTAATGCATAGCCTCTTAATTCAGCCTTCAGCCCTTGCTAGAGTTCAAATTTATGCTGTAGGGAACTAGGAAGTGGATTAAGACCGTTCAAATACAAAAGAAGCATTTCTAGGTTTCCTAAACTCTCAAAAATAAAGGTTTTTGAGAAATAAGGTCGCAATTCTGAGAAAATAAGGTTGCAATTCTAAAAGAAAGTTACAATTCTGAGGGGAAAAAAGTCGCAATTCTGAGAAAATAATTCTGAGAGAATGAAAATAAAATCGATTCTGAGAAAATAAGGTCGCAATTCTGAGAAGAATGTTTACAATACTGAAAAAAGTCGCAATTCTGAGAAAATAAAGTTGAATCTGAGAAAATGACATTGCAATTCTGAGGAAAAAGGTCACAATTCTGAGAAAATTCGGAGAAAATGAAATGAAAATAAAATCGATTCCGAGAAAATAAGGTTGCAATTCTGAGGGAAAAAAACGTCGCAATTTTAAAAAGTTCACAATTCTGAGAAAAAATTCACAATACTAAAAAAAAAGCAATTCTGAGAAAATAAAGAAACTAAAGTTGATTCTGAGAAAATAACGTTGCAATTCTGAGGAAAAAGGTCACAATTTTGAAAACGTTTACAATTTTGAGAAAAAAAAAGTAAATAATATTGAAAATATTTCTGAGAAAATGAAATGAAAATAAAATCGATTCTGAGAAAATAACATTGCAATTCTGAGAAAATAAGGTTGCAATTTTGAGGGGAAAAAATGTCGCAATTTAAAAAAAGTTAATTTAAAAAAAATTCACAATACTGAAAAAACTCGCAATTCTGAGAAAATAAAGAAAATAAAGTTGATTCTGAGAAAATAAAGAAAATAAAGTTGATTCTGAGAAAATAACGTTACAATTTTGAGAAAAAAAAAGTCACAATTCTGAGAAAATAATTCTGAGAGAATGAAAATAAAATCAATTCTGAGAAAATAAGGTTGCAATTCTGAGGAAAAAAAACGTCGCAATTTTGAAAAAGTTCACAATTCTAAAAAAAAGTTCACAATACTGAAAAAAGTCGCAAATCGGAGAAAATAACATTGCAATTTTGAAAAAGTCGCAATTCTTAGGAAAAAACGGCAATTTTGAAAGAAAGTTCACAATTCTGAGAATAAAAGGTCACAATTCTGAGAAAAGTCGCAAATCTGAGAAAATGCTGAGAAAATAATGTTGCAATTCTGAGAAAAAAGTTCAGAATTCTGAAAAAAGTCACAATTCTAAAAAAAAAAAAAAGGTCGTAATTGTGCTTTGTGCTTTTTTTTTTTTTTTTTTTTTAAATGGTTCACTGAAAGGTTCTTTGGGTAACCCAGAATGGTTCTTCTAATGGCTTGCTGCAAAACCCCTCTTTTGGAACCTTTATTTTTAAGAGTGTAATTTGCATTAGCTAAGCAAAACCATCGGCATCAGAGTGGTTTCTTCTTAAAGAGACAGTGTCCCGATGCCCTTTGGAGGATGCTCTACACCGCAGTGCCCTGAAAGCTGATTAATTGGCTTGTCAGCTCAGTATTTTTATCCCATTCCCTAGACGAGCTCAAACACACCGTCCTTCCCAGTGTCCTCTTGCGTCCTACACAGCGGTCATGTGACTGTAGAGGAACCCCCTGTGCTTCAAGCCACCTTCCGATTGGCCGAAGGCATCGTCATGGCATGTGGCCCCCCGAACGGACGGCAGCCAGTGCTGCGCAGGTGTAATTGGTGCGAGCGGAGTGATAGCGGTACCTGTGAGAGACCGTGCGACTGCGCTGATTAATGCGAAACGCAGCGTTTCTGCAGAGCGCCTCTTGATGAAGCCCACAGGGCTCACGCAGCAACCGTGACAATGTACCGAGAAGGAAAAACCTCCAGCCTGGAAGTGCGGAGGAGGGAACGTAACCTAGTGAGTGTTCCGACAAAATGAAATAAAACAAAGTCACTGTTATGGATGGAAACAGTTTCTGCAATCTATTTCTAATTTATCTTTATTGCAGCTTCAGCCCCAAAGGCAATTCTGTGTTTGGTGTGACATGAAAACAGTGTAAAAACACAATTCTGCTTTCACTAATAATAACAAATTATCTTCCCAGGCTTGCAGCCACCCAGAAGTGGGAGAAAAGGGTCCATTTTAGTAAAGCAATCCACAAGCGAACCTCGCTCATTCGCCGATTTCAAAGCAGATGTCATGAAAATAGCAGAAATGCTTTATGCTTCAGTCATTCATACATTTAGAGAGAGAAAAAAAAAAAAATATATATATATATATATATGTGTGTGTGTGTGTGTGTGTGTGTGTGTGTGTGTGTAACAGCAGAAAATAGTTCAGAATGGCTTAGTGAATACTGTGCAGTACATACTTCAGTTTACTGCATACTATTTTTGTAAAACAGACTGCATTATGCAACAACAACGCTCAAAATAATTAATTGGTTTGAGTAGGACAAACTTTAATTAAACAAATTAGTTCAGTCAAATGAACTTTTATGAGTATTTAGCACTTTCTTTTTCTTTCAAGTTTACAGAACTGATATATTTTAAGTAAACTGAACTGTTTCGTTGTTTTGAACTTATTTCTTTTAATTTAGACAAACTTAAAGGTTTCTGCCAATCTCATGTTAATCTTGAGTACATATAGAGTAACAATGCATCCTTCATATCTCCGAAAAGTCTTTAGTTTTCGAACATTCGAAAAAACTCTCCGAATCCTGTACTGAAACCAGAGGTAGTGGATTTGGCACAGAATTACTCCATAATACGTCCAACTCGTGTTTTGAAACTTTGAACCCCCCCCCCCCCCCTTTAAGTTTAACTGAAACTGGCCTGGGATTTTTATTTCCCAGCATGCTTTGCCCATGGCACTCGAAAGGAAGAGTAAATGCTAAAGTGAAGTGTTATATAATGTTTTTTGTGCAAGATTAAAGCAACAATATGTACATTTTCGCTGCTAGAGGTCGCTTATTCAAAACAAAGGCGTAGCTTGATGACGCTTTGATTCGGCAGAAACATGGGAGGTGTTGTCTTCACGTCTACAGCTGGTGGAAAAGAATCCGACGGGACTCTGGAAGAAATTATATTCATGGATGAGCTAATGTATTAAATATTTATTTATGCCACAGACGAGTGCTTCCACTTTTTCTGGTCAAGTGTATGTGGGGAAACGCAGCGCTGTTTATCATATTAGATACATTTGTGTGTTGAAAGTTGTTATAATGCTACTCTGCGTTCGCTCAGCGGCTGCTATGAGACACTTGTTGCACACTGCAGTAAGCTAAATCGATGTTAGCCATGGTAAAACACGGTACTCGCGGTAAATCAAGAAAACAAGATTTAAACAATAAGACTTATTTACTGTGTTGAGCTTTTCTGTCGATGAATGTATCCAAACAGTTGCTCACCTCTCTAATAAAACACTTAATATATTAAGTGTTTCCAATGTTTCTGCAAAATAAAACTGGAAATCGAGGGTAACGCGGTATGATGTCATTGATAGGCGACACACAGACACGGACCGTGTCCTGGTTAAAATGGCTTATTTCTCTGGATTTAAACATTCTTGGAAACATTTGGGATAGTGTAAGTAAACTAAATATATAACACTGTTCTAGTGGTTTTTGAATATTTGAATCCATAAAAATCCTACATATAGTGCTTTTAATGTAAAGTGGGAGATTTAGTAGTGATTAATGTTTTGTTATGCTAATTTAGATGAGAGTTTCTGTTAATGTGAGTTTTTGGAGAGTTACCATCAGTGGTGCATGCTGCTTGGTTTGAGAGCAAGTACTGTATGTTAAATGCTTTATATTGCTGTGCTCATTCAGCAAGTGCTATACCATGCTATTGCTAACATGTTAGCATTTTCTGAATTAGCTTGTTATAGCTAGCTAAGTTTACACTAATAAAAATGTTCACATTAAGGTTACATGATAATTTTAAGTTAAATGTATGAATTTCAAGTTTAAAATGTACGAGTACAAAATAAAAATCTGCCAGTTCTGCTTACTTAAACTTTGAATTTCTTAACTTAAAAAGTTTTTCCAACTTATTCGGGTTTACATTGTAATATACTATATCGTTGATATATAGTGTGGTAATATATAGGATACTATATGTTGCTTGTTTAAGTCCAGTTATTGTCTTACATTACAAAAAAATGCTCATTTTTCATTTGAAATGTGAACATTTAAAATGTTAAATTCATATACATCTCCATCCAGATTTAAAATCAAACATGAAATCAAGCCCTGTGTACTTTCTTACCGTTTGCTGTTCTTGCGATCATCTTATGCATGTTAGTCTAAACTATTAATGTTTTTCTTTTTTAACTTTTAACAAAATATCATAACTTGCTCCACCTCCTGGCTCCAACTTGCTCTATATGCATTAATGTTTATTTTATTTCAAGATTTTTTTAAATAGTTCTAGTTAATGATAATAATAGTTATCTATTCAGTCATTGTTTTAGGCTGCTGTTGCTGTAGGTAATCCAGCATTTTTACATGAGTTTTACATTTATGCATTTGGCAAATGCTTTTATCTCAAGTTCATACATTCCCTTGAAATCGAATAAAAATGTAATGCTGGCTAATATAATTAAGGTTACTGCAGTAAAATCATGTAATTCAGGAGGACAGTGCAGTCAAATCGTGATAAAACCAAGCCTAGAATATAGTTTCACTCATAAATGCATGGCAATGCTAAAACAAAATGGGTCTTGAATGTCATTTATGGTTGACTTTAAAGGGATAAAATGCCACTGCGAAACTGATCAGCAGATCAAACGGTTCATGTGTTGTAAATCCATTACCATAGCTGCGTGTGCAAGCGAGTTTGTGCGACACGAGGATCCGGACTGACTGTTGATCCCTTGGGCCAGGCCGGTGGCAGCGCTGTAACCGTCTCGCTCTCTCATTCTCCGTGAGAGGATGATGCTTGATCGGCTGAATGTTTGCAGGGAGTGTTCGCCTGTCCCTGCCGGTTAGTGTTGGGCGGCTGCCCGAGCAATTAATGGTCTTTGTAATGTGTTCACCAGCACTAGAAAATAAACAAACACCATGAGACCTTTGATTAAGCACCAATCTGCAGCTTCACAGCTTCAAAGCAGCGCTCAAGAGCGGCTTTTCCCATCCCACTGCTTCTGAGTGCTGGAACGATCCCATATTTGTACTCGGCACATGAGGATCGGCCTCACGGCGCGTCTACAACACACATACATGTCATAAGATAGATCGGCCTAATTATAATCAGTTGACAGACGCCCCTGTTTTTAACATGCACTTTATTTTGCAGGTCTGTCTTTGATATTTTTCATAAGTATCATATGTGAGAATTGATTTATAGTTCGTTTTTATTATTATTAGGGATGTAGTCTTTGAGTTTTGACTCTGATGTTAAGATGTTTCTGGTCTCTGACCTTTATTATTTTTGAATGATATGTTAATTGCAATTTTTCTACTACTCTAAAATCTATACAAAGGCAAAATGCAGTACAATGCAGCAGCACTGGAAAACCAGCGAACACTGCAAGAGCTTTAAGCACCGATCTGCAGTTTCACAGCTTCAGAGCTGCTCAAGAGTGCTTTTTCCCGTCTCTCTGAATGGAAATTATAGCAGCCGTCTTTCCCTACCGAACACGGCATGTGTGTAATGATGCTCGGGGCTGATGGGATTGGAGGAGGGGAATTGTTCTTCTGTGCATGTATCTGTCCTATTCAATTACACTGCAATCTCTCTCTCTGAACCACACACACACACACACACACAGACTCTAAATTGTGGCAACACACTCATGTACACAAGCTTTTAAATAATTATTAAGTTAAGTTCCAGAGCTACTGGATGTGTTTTTAAAAGCTCTTCCTCTTGAAACATTTATTGCTCTTTCAACAGTTCTGCTGGCCTGTTTGAATGCACTTGTGGGACGCGTCCTGCACGCTCGCTGAGCACGTCTGTGACCAATCGCTCTCCAACCGCAGGTTTTTCCGCTCTGGAACATTAGTTGTTTTTACCTGCACATGTTGGTTTATTAATCTCTGTTTTTTCCATGTTCATCTTTCTTTAGTAAGTAATGTTGCTGTTTGAGCATGATAAAGCTTGAGTTTTCTTCTGGGAACGAACACGTCACAATATTCCTCATTTAAATAATTAATATGCAGAATAAAGGGGCGGGGCCTGGTTGAGTTAGTTAGTAGTGTGTTGAAACTTGCAGTTATGGTAAAGGGGCGGGACATTTTCCAAACACGCTTAAAGCGCTTGACCAATCACAACACACTGATCCAGCTTTTCTGAAGGAGGGTTTTAAAGAAACCGAAACTAAAACAGCGCTTAGACAACAGGTGCTGCAAAAAAGTATGTTTTTTTTTAATTTATTTATTTTTTTTTACATAAAATGTAAATGTATTTAAGTAGACAGAATTACAAAATGATGAACATGTAAATGAGCATTATAGGACCCCTTTAACAACTGATCTTTCTTTCTTTCACAATTATTGCACTGGAATAAAATGGAGTAGGATTTACTTGAAAGCTAGGAAACAATTTTTACTCAAAAATTGCTAATAAATTTCACATAATTACAAAGAAACGGCCAGTAACACACTGATTTAAGTGTGACATTTTGAAGTAGAAAGAGTGAAAAAGTATTTTCTTGAATAACATACTGCAATAATCTTTATTTACAACTTTTGAATTATAATTCATTTTTTTATTTGATTGAATTGCTAAATGTTAAGACATTTTTGGATAGGATTTAATTGTATTTTGGTATTTTTGGGGGCATTAGTGTCAATGCAATTACGTTTGCAATGACTGGAAATACGTTTGATGTTTAAATACCTTCTAGTATCCCAGTTTAATATGTGAGACTGTTTCCATTTATGTCTCCACTGTTTGCCATATATGTATATTTTACCTTTTTAACCCTGAATTGCAAATATTACACTGGGATACAAGTATTTTAACACTGAACAAACTTACTTGACCTTCAGTGTGATTGTTAGATTTCCTTGACATCATACAGATATATTTGAAATAAAACTACTGTTTACATAAACGCTAATAGGCCAATATCTCGACTAGATCACAGAGGGTTTATATTGCAGTGATTGTGTTTTTGAGAAATGAGCATGTCTGTTCTTTTCTGAAAGCTTACCTGCATGACTATATTAGGATGATGTTATGTAACCCAGTTTTAGCTTGCACACAAATTTCCTCGCCTCCGAGGAATGTCAGCAGAAAATATTCTGGGTCATCTGCGCTGCGACCACACGCTCCCATGATGCATTGTGCAGCAGTGCCTTCGTCAGTGTCAGCTGAGCGCTCGTTCCCTTTACGGTTAACTGCACTTGTGTGTGTTTGTGCTGCAGAGGCAGCGGTGAGATTAAACAGAGACTTTTACTGTCTCCAGATGTTTCTCCTGAAAACAAAAAGACTCCAGTAATCTCGCATGAGTTTCAGAAGAGATCTCAACAGTGTTTCAGACCTTGAACAGAATTAACAAGATCAAACGTTTCTGTTCACATTAATCCTCTAGGTCACATTGCATGAAAACATGTCCAGGTCACATTTCACGATCATAAACTCAATAGTTAAATAATTAAATTAGTATACATTTTTATACATTGATGAAAACTGAATCATTCCATATTCATTCATTCATTCATTCATGCATTCATTCATTTGTTTGTTCGTTCATTCATGCATTCATGTTTTCACTCATTCATACATTCATGCATTCATTCATTTATGCATTCAATCATTCATGCATTTATTCATTCATTCATTCATTCATGTATTAATTCATTCATGTATTCAATCCTTCATGTATTCAGTCATTCATGCATTCATTCATTTTTTTGTTCATTCATTCATGCATTCATGTTTTCACTCATTCATGCATTCATTCATACATTCATGCATTCATTCATTTGTTCATTTGTTTGTTCATTCATTCATGCATTCATGTTTTCACTCATTCATGCATTCATTCATACATTCATGCATTCATTTATGCATTCATTTATGCATTCATTCATTTGTTTGTTCATTCATTCATGCATTCATGTTTTCACTCATTCATGCATTCATTCATACATTCATGCATTCATTTATGCATTCATTCATTTGTTTGTTCATTCATTCATGCATTCATGTTTTCACTCATTCATGCATTCATTCATACATTCATGCATTCATTCATTCATACATTCATGCATTTATTTATGCATTCATGCATTCATTCATTTGTTTATTTGTTTGTTCTCTCATTCATGCATTCATTTATACATTCATGCATTCATTTATGCATTCATTCATTTGTTTGTTCATTCATTCATGCATTCATGTTTTCACTCATTCATGCATTCATTCATTCATACATTCATGCATTAATTTATGCATTCATGTTTTCACTCATTCATGCATTCATTTATGCATTAATTAATTAATTCATACATTCGTTCATTTGTTTGTTCATTCATTCATGCATTCATGTTTTCACTCATTCATGCATTTATTCATACATTCACGCATTTATTCATTCATTCATGCATTAATTCATTCATGTATTCAAGCCTTCATGTATTCAGTCATTCAGGATTTTTTTTTAAAAATCTTTTTTTTTTTTCCAGCAATGACCTTTGACAGGTTTTGAGAGATTCACTCACATACTCTTATTGTATGTCAACATTTGTGTCCGTTTTTTTCTTAAAGAATTTTAGGAGACACATGTGATGTGTGTCTTTCTAAGAGAAATGTTCACGGTTTCACATGATAAACATGAACACGCACAAAGATGACACTTCGTCAAGGTTCTTTGTAAGAAAGATCACCTGAAGCTCTTCCTGGAGAGAGTGTAGGATTTGCTCAGTGTGAGTTTGGCCTCATGGAGAGAAACGAAGGCTCCAGTCCAAAACCTAGTGAGTTTCCTCGCTGTCTGCTGCCTACACAGGTAACTACGTATATGACACCTCTGTGAACAGATGCAGTTTATTCAAATAGAGCTTGAGGTAGGCATGTCACTCAAAGCAGTTATAATAACAATGCAGCACATAAATACACACCACCCACGAATATTAAGTAAAATAATCCCTTTTCAATTATTTTGAACTATTTTAAATTGTATACTGATAGTTTTCAGTAGGCTTTTACAGAGGGGATTTTGGATTTCTCTTTTTATTACTCCATAAATCAGAAAATACTGTCAATAGCTAGAAAATAAATAGATCTTTACCATGTTCTTTGGTAAATCTGGTGAATGATATATGAACAAACCCTTCAGAATATAGAGAGGAATAAAGCTGTAAAGTTTGGTGTGTGTAAATCTGCTGCATTTAAAGATATGGATCGAGAGTGAAATCTACAGATGCAAATAGATAAAGTGTATCAACAAAAACACTTAAAAGTCTGTGTTTTGTATGTTTTCTTTCCACTAGTCTGAAGGAACATGTCATGAAAAGCCAGATAACCCAAAATCTGCCTTAAAACAGTCTTTTCATCAGGAGTGTGTCTCCCTGCTGAGAAACGACTTAAACTAGGCATGAAGTGGTTATCTTGTTTCCCAACCTGACCAAACTGGTTAGTTTAGTTTGTGTTGATGCTTTTAGTAGGGTTTTGGACCAGAGCTCTTATGTTTGTTATCCGCTGAGGTGTGTGTGTGTGCTAGCGTGCGTTTGTACACGTCTACATGCATGTGTTTGATAAATGTGTTCAGCAAGCAGCTGTATAAATCCTCCCTCTCTAGGGTCCATCTCCCAGCTATTGTTTCAACTCAGCCAGAAACATGAAACACTCAAGCGGACTTTCGAGTCTCTCGTCTCCATATTCTGAGAAAACAAACCATCACACTGTCAAATGCTGCATCACTGCACTTCTGCTGTTTGTTTCCTGAGGTAATATCACTGGTAATACTACTATTTTTGTAGCGTGTACTCATGATAAAATAATGCATAGCCTCAAGTATTGATCAGGCTGCTTAAAATTAAGAAATATTTTACATAAAATGGGATTAAAACTTGTATTTCAGAGATCCTTGAACAGCACTTGCTAAATTAAATAAGGTCGTGAGGTCATGTGACAAGTAGTGTAGTGTACTACTGTCTGAATAGTTTATTTAGGGCAATGCATGTTAATGAACACAGAATGACAAATATTAAGATTTTTTTTTTTTTTTTTTTTTTACACAAAGTTTTATTTCAGAGATAGGACGAATGCATGTTAATGAACAACAGTATAAAATGTAAATATAAAAACATGTCTGATTATAGTAACATTGCTTAATGTTACGGCACACTGTTTCACATACTAGTGTTATTTTAAAGTCCCCCTGTAATCAGTTATTTTATCCCTTAAAACTCATCTTTGATCACCAAAATGACAAAAAAATTCAAGTGAAAAAAATTCTTCATGTCTTAAAATAGCTTGAATGTAACTCTACACCCTCATTTAATATACACGGATCAATGAATATGCAAATTAGCCCCGCCTCCACTTGCTCACGCGAGCTCAGAGAGTATACTGTTGCTGTAATGACGAGCAATTTGTTGTTTGTGTTGTGGATATTTAAGGAAAAAAAAGCTTGCTACAGCTGTGTAACTGAGCTGCTCATATTTTCTGACGCTTAAATCGTGTTTTAAATTATGAATTGGTAAAACGCCTTTGCAAAACGGCCTGAATCCACTTGCATTTGTTTGGACTGCTCTCTCGCTGAATCACCTGAAGCGATTTCTTAGTAAAACAGACAGTATCGAGAGAACAAGCAGCCGTTTTCCTCTGTGAACGTGCGCTAAATGGATGTTTGACAATTTCGTTTTCAGATTTAAAAAAAACATTTAGATGAAATCCTGCAGGCGCTCGTGCCTTCTCCGTACATGAAATAAATGCACATCCTTGAATGAGCGTGGATTTCCAGCGTATTTACTTATCAGGTAGGCTAATATCTATGGTTTGATCCATACCAGAGGCGGCCAAAATCAGAATTTATAATGGACTGAATATCTCTCTCAGAACTTGGCGTGCGAGGACACACTGACTGAATATGCACATGAATCACAGTCACACGCTCAGAGCAATATTGTTTTAGCTATGTTTTATAGTATTAAAATATTTCAAAGGACAGAAACATAAACTTTATTGGCTTTACTTCAAGTCAGCTGTCACTTTGGCGCGAGCCCCTATGCGCGCGCGCGCACTTGGCACAGCCCTTGCGACGGTTCTGTCATTAATTAATATGAATTAATATTATTAGCCTTTTGCTTGACTACGTTATCGAACAGCTAATAATGTGCTGCTAATGTTACACACACCGACAGAGTCAGACAGCTGCCTTCTAACAATCAGTATCCTTACAATCGCTTTGAACAACTCAGTGGAGAAAGGCATATAGTTCATCATAACATCGTTGTAGACTAGCTATATTGCTAAATCTAAACAAATTTTCATATCAACAGAAAATATACCGGGATAATCTCGAGACTTTCCTGCTTCAGAGCAGCCATAGTTAATGATATGCTAAAGCCTGCCGGCACTTTGTTGTGATTGGTTACAAGGTAGTCTGTGACGTCACAAACACCCACGATTTTAAACCGCGGGTTTTAGACTGTCTTTGGTTTACTGCAGTTTCAGACATAAAATACTCAGCAATGGTGCTGACTTATGAATTTGCACATGGTTTGTCTTAAAGCATATTAAAAACACTACATAGACATATAAGCAACATTAAAAACTTGATTTTCACCACAGAGGGTCTTTAACTTTATTATATGGTATTATAGCTTTTATTAATATTTTGAATTAGCTTTTATATTTTCAGTTTTCATTTTATTTTTTTTATTTTTTGTAGCTTTTTGTGCTTTTGTAAAATATTATTTTAGGTGTAATTTCTTAGTTTTATTTTTAGTCTATTTTATTTCCAATTTTAGTGCTTAAATGTAAATTAGAAATGTTGCCTAACTGAAATAAGTTTACCTATTTCGTCTAATATTTATACTTTATTTTATTTCAGCTTTCTTTCAATTCACAAAATGTTAGTTATTGATGATAACCCTGTCACATACTATTAAAAAACCAATGTCGTGTTCATTACAAGGCATAATTAATGCGTTAAAATACTTTTATAATGCAAAGGCTTTAAATAAAGTGTTAATGAGCAACAAGTGACTCCTAATAGTGTCGATGTGTGATACAGCAGATATCTGAAGAAATGAATGTCAAGTCACATTTATTTCTATAGCGCTTTATATGATACAGATCATTCTAAAGCAGCTTCACAGTAATAAACAATCAAGAAAATAAGAGTATTAATGTTGCAAAGTTCTTTTTGCAACTTTTTGCGCTTAGTAGACTAGTGTTCCATGCCAAGCATTCTCATTTCTAGCAAATCTAGCAAACAGTGTACAGGTGGATGTAAAGCTTGTGTTGTTTCAGTGTGAATAAAGCAACAGCTGGCGTGTGGCCGCAGGCAGAGCTTAAAGAAGTTTTTACTGTGTTTTACAGTCATGCAGACCGAGTGCTCCGGCTGCGCCCTCACAAACTCATCAAATCTTGAGTGTGTCCTCGGAGATGGCGGCCTACGCTGGAAGACTCTTCCTGTGGCGCTCCAGCTCTCCAGCGCTCATTACAGAGACCAACTGCAAGATTCATCAGGCGGAGCTCAGACTCCCTCTTTAATATTTCACAGAGGAACAGTCCTGCTCAGCGCTGTTACAATGCCTAATCACTCAGAGGAGAAAATAAAGGAGAATGAACCCGGTAAGGATGACGGGATTATATTTGATTGGCTTCTAAATGATCAACCTACTAATTGTCAACTTACTCTTATTAGAGTATTAGTAGACTGTTAGTATACTGTAGGTTTGGATTAGCAGAAAAAGTTGATATATAGTTGCAAAGTTACTTATAGTCAGTAGAATGTCTGTTGGTGGACATTCAAAATAAAGTGTTACCAGTTTTACTTCCTTAATGTGTAACATGATATTCAATGGGGGATAAAATGTAAATTCCCGTTTAAAGTTACAAAACACTTTACTTGTAGCCTTTATTTATAATACATTATAAAGGTATTCATATGGTACATTATAATGCATTATATATTTTCATAAATAATTGCAACCACATTTAAAATGCATTATAATATTTGTTACATCTGAAACAAGGTTTTAATGCATTATATTTTTTCAAGGTGTGACAATGAGGTATTATAGTGTAATATAACTGTGGTTACAATTATTCATGATACCATACAGTGCCTTACACAGCATAATTAATGCATTAAAATACTTTTATAATGCATTTTATATATATATATATATATATATATATATATATATTAGTTGCAAGAAAAAGTGTGAACCTAAATCTGTGAAAATGTGAATAATCTTTTAACAAAATAAAGGAGATAATACAAAATTTTATTTTATATTAATAAATTCAGTTATTTTAATAAATTCAGCTTTTTTTTTTTGTCTTGTGGATTATATGTAAACATCTTTTATGTAAAATATCTTACTCAGGAGAGTACTAAATAAAAAATAACATGCATTTTGTATGATCTCCTTTATTTTGTTCAAATTATTCACATTTTCACAGATTCTGCAAGTGGTTCACATACTTTTTCTTGCAACTGTATATACACATATAAAGGCTTCAAGTAAAGGGTTAATGAGCAACAAGTGATGCTCCTGATGTTATACGGCAAATAAATGAATGTCAAGTCACATTTATTTCTATAGCGCTTTATAGAATACAGATTGTTTCAGAGCAACTTCATCATCATCAACAATGTTAATGTTGAGAAAAATTAATTAATGAAACAAATACATTTCAGCTATATATAAAAGTAGTGATGATAATAGTGTCTCAATTTGGTTCAGTAACTGTAAATGTTGTAAAGGTCATCAATTATGAAATAAACTCGATTCAGCTAAAGCAGCTCTACAGGAGACAGTGGTGTCATTATCCAGCTGAATTTAGTTCAGGTTTTGTTACAAATGTCTGAGGGTACGTTTACACAACAACAATGTACTAAAAAACAGAAAAGTTTTTCCTTTGCTTTTTTCGCATACAGAAGACGATGTTGTCAAAATGATCCCCGTTCACACGGATCTGCGAAAACAACTAAAAACACTGTATTCTGCTGCCAGGCCAGTAGATGGCGATGTCAATTTGTAAAGAAACATGCACCTATAGACTGAACACATAATACAAATGCGCATGACGTCACAGTTTCCACAAATGTGCATTTTTGTAGTTTACATGGAGACGATAACAGTAGCGTTTTCAAAAGCTTGCATTTTAAGACCCCCAAAACGGAGTTGTTGTTTAATTGAACGACTATAACGCATACATTTTTTAGGGGATGTTTGCATGACACCATTTTCAACTAAAAATGGAAAACTTTTTATGCGTTTTAGCCGTTCATTTGGGGGCCTGAAAACGCAAACTTTTGAAAACGGGTTCCAAAGTGCAAGTTTTTGAAAACAACACCTTTATCGTCTGTAAACAATAAAAAACTTGTAGTGAACTGTTGCAGCGAATTTGTGAAAACTGTGACATCATGCGCATGTGTTTTACATGTTCAGTCTATAGGCGTGTGTGTTTCTTTACAAAGTGACATCGCCATCTACTGGCCTGGCACCAGAATACAGCGTTTTTAGTAGTTTTTGCAGATCCGATTGACAATTTCAAGTTCTCACTTTCAAATTGCGGAACGATTTGACAATGTTGTCGACTGTACGTGAAACTTGGAACAACTTTTCCATTTTTAGTACATCGTTGTCATGTAAACATACCCTTAGATGAAGTGACTGTCTTATGAATTGAGACATTAACTGATGGAGTTTCAATAAAACTGTGGCGGTTTTGAGTCCCAGCAGACGAAGGAACACATGTGAACATGCATGTTGACCTTTCATGGGCTCCAGGCAAAAACAGTCTGACAAATGAGAGTCAACAGCCAGCATCTGTATGCCAGGATTGACTCGGTGAGTGTGTGTCTCCTGAGTGCCGCGTCCTCGTGTAAGTTGCTTCATGTCCGGCCTCTGAGCTGCTGAAATATACATACACCTGCTCTCGGCATCTGCGCCGATCATCTGCTGACTGGAGCAGCCGCGGCTGGGAAAAAAACAGTGGGAACGACTGCGTTAGAAAGAGAGAAACACGATGAGACAGTGGATTTGAGTTCTTAGTCATGAAGTCAAGTCACCAGTCATGCAGATTGTGTCAAAGCAGCTTCACAGTGATAACTGGTATATAATTTTGGCTGCACAGCAGCTCTTAAAGAAAATGGTGTCATTATCCATCTTAAGTAAATTCAGTATTGATTCATTCCAAATCCAACCAAACGATTTTAAGACCAATCACGTCACTTGAGTCCAAGCAAAAAGGCATTTGAAAATCAGAAAAAAAGACTCATGAAGCACTGCAAATGATGTATAAAATATTGCATTGCATCAAAAATGAAATGTGTCATTAATTACTCACCCTCATGTCGTTCCACACGTGTAAGACCTTCATTAATATTCAGAACACAAATAAAGATATTTATATGACTCGTTCATAGACCAATTTAACCAACAATTTCAAAGTCCAGAAAGGTACTAAAGACATTGATAAAACAGTCATTGTGACTGCAGTGGTTCAACCTTAATACTTTTTGTGCGCAAAAACAAAACAAAAATAGCAGCTTTATTCAACAATATCTTCTCTTCTGTATCATTCTCATACAGTGTTTACATCCAGCACTTCCAGGTTCTACGTCAGAACGCCGACTCATTATTGGCCGGCTCATGTGATCAGCTTTGGCCAATACTGAGCTGAGCCGGCATTCGGACGTAAACACGGAAGCGCTGCACTGTGTTCACTGCGTCACCTGCATACGGATAATGACGCAGAAGAGAAGATATTGTTGAATTAAGTCATTATTTTTGTTTTGTTTTTGCACACAAAAAGTATTCTCATCACATCATAACATTTAGGTTGAACCACTGCAGTCACATCGACTGTTTTAACGACGTCTTTAATACCTTTCTAGACCTTGAAAGTGTTGATTATATTACCGTCTATGGACGAGTCATATATCTCTCAGATTTCATCAAAAATATCTTCATTTGTGTTCCAAAGATGAACAAAGGTCTTAAAGGTGTGGAACGCCATGAGAGTGAGTAATTAATTACAGAATTGTCATTTTTGGGTGAACTAACCCTTTAATATTTTAGAAATAAGTCTCTTCTGCTCACCAATGCTGCATTTATTTGATCAAAATACAGTAAAAAATCTGAAATATTATTACAATGTAAAATTTACTATATTGCCAAAAGTTTTGGGACGCCTGCCTTTACGTGCACATTAATGACATCCCATTCTTAATCCGTAGGGTTTAATATGGAGTTGCAGCTACAACAGCTTCAACTCTTCTGGGAAGGCTTTCCACAAGGTTTAGGAGTGTGTTTATGGGAATTTTTGACCATTCTTCTAGAAGCGCATTTGTGAGGTTAGGCACTGATGTTAGATGAGAAGGCCTGGCTCACAGTCTCTGCTCTAATTCATCCCAAAGGTGTTCTATCGGGTTGAGGTCAGGACTCTGTGCAGGCCAGTCAAGTTCCTCCACACCAAACTCACTCATCCATGTCTTTATGGACCTTGCTTTGTGCACTGGTGTGCAGTCATGTTGGAATAGGAAGGGGCCATCCCCAAACTTTTCCCACAAAGTTGGAAGCATGAAATTGTTCAAAATGTCTTGGTATGCTGAAGCATTAAGAGTTCCTTTCACTGGAACTAAGGGGTCAAGCCCAACCCCTGAAAAAGCAACCCTACACCATAATCCATAATCCCCCCTCCACCAAACTTTACACTTGGCACAATGCAGTCAGGCAAGTACCGTTCTCCTGGCAACCGCCAAACCCAGACTCGTCCATCGTATTTCCAGACAGAGAAGCGTGATTCATCACTCCAGAGAACACGTCTCCACTGCTCTAGAGTCCAGTGGCGGCGTGCTTTACACCACTGCATCCGACACTTTGCATTGCACTTGGTGATGTAAGGCTTGGATGCAGCTGCTCGGCCATGGAAACCCATTCCATGAAGCTCTCTACGCACTGTTCTTGAGCTAATCTGAAGGCCACACGATGTTTGGAGGTCTGTAGCTATTGACTCTGCAGAAAGTTGCTGACTTCTGCGCACTGTGAGCCTCAGCATGCGCTGACCCCGCTCTGTGATTTTACGTGGCCTACCACTTCGTGGCTGAGTTGCTGTTCCTAATTGCTTCCACTTTGTTATGATACCACTAACAGTTGACCATGGAATATTTAGTAGTGAGGAAATTTCATGAATAGACTTATTGCACAGGTGGCAACCTATCACGGTACCACGCTTGAATTCACTGAGCTCCTGAGAGCGACCCACTCTTTCACAAATGTTTGTAGAAGCAGTCTGCATGCCTAGGTGCTTGATTTTATACACCTGTGGCCATGGAAGTGATTGGAACACCTGAATTCAATGATTTGGAGGGGTGTCCCAATACTTTTGGCAATATAGTGTTGCTGTTTTCTATGTGAATATATAGTCGAATGTCATTTATTCCTGTGATCAAAGCTGAATTTTCAGCATCATTACTCCAGTCTTCAGTGTCGCATGATCCTTCAGAAATCATTCTAATATGTTGATTTGCTGCTCAAGAAACATTTATGATTATTATTAATGTTGAAAACAGTTGTGCTGCTTCATATTTTGTGGAAACTGTGATACATAGTTATTTTCAGGTTTCTTTGATGAACAGAAAGTTCAAAAGAACAGCATTTATTTGACACACAGAAATGTTTTATAACATTATAAATGTCTTTACTGACACTTTTGATCAATTTAATGCATCACTGATGAATAAAAGTATACATTTATTTAAAAAGAAAAAGAAAAAAAGTACCACAAACGTTTGAAGAGTAGTACTGTTTATAATATTTAAAATACTGAAATATTATTAAAATATTTATATTGACTGCAAAACAAAAGAAAAAAAGTTTGTATCCCTCTTACGGCCTTTATATTATAGAAAGTGGTCTCTGGCAAGGGTATTGTCATATTTGGGGGTTCTTGTCATCAAAAAGTTTGAAAACCCCTGGTTTTATAGGAAGCTTAGGTTGTGTTCAGTTCAATCACAGTGTCGCTTTATCCCGCGCGCAGCATATTGTTTAAGTTCTGTGAAATGCACACTGACGTCACGGCTCAACTTTGCAGAGCAGGACGATGGAGGCGCGAGATGTGTGTTTGATCAATGTGCTGCACAGGTCACAACAAGTCTCTTATATGAGTATTAGTCACATCAGCCACCGTCGTGTCGCTGTTGTAGACGAGTCATCCCTGTGGAGCGCGCGACTCGCGTACTGCATATGTTAATCAAACCCAATTACCCATAATTGAATGTCTCCATTTTGCTTCTAATCAATAGCGACTCGGCGAGTGAAGGCACGGCGAGGGAATAAATTCACTGTGATTCCTGTAATTGATGGCGCCCTTGTCACCGAGGGAGAAATGAAACCACCTGCGGACTGAGAGCTGCTTCGACCCTCAGATAAGCCTGATTCCAATGCAAATCATTTCTACTCGACCTGATTTCTGCTTATTGATCAGTTCAGTGACTAAAAGAGGCGCATTTGTCAAGATAACGTGCCATGATGAAGAGAACTTGCTCTGGTTAATAGATAAGAGGATATTCATATGAACGAACTGAACGTGCCTTTGGGAATGACGGGGCAGGAATTATTAATGCTGTAAAACATCCTTGAGTGTCTCATGAGTCACTTTAATTGACTTATAAAATGAGTGTTTAATGAAGATATATGTTGCCTGTATGCAAAAACAAACCTCCAATCAGATTGAGTTAATCTGAATGTAATTAATCCAGGACACGCCTCAATACAATCAATAAAGACGAGAGAGTTACTATTTATTCCCTTGTAAATGTTTTCTGTGTTTTGGTAGCTGATGGGACAGCAAATGCTCAAAAAGTTAAAGGTCATCAGATTTATTTACTGTATATTTGACACAACAAGCAATTGTTCTTTAAAACTGTAGTTTGTCAAGCTATATAAACCTGTCACCAGGTTGGGTGTAACAAATGTCACAAATGTTGGGTGTAATACCAGTTTTTATCTGACCTTTGTCTAATTGATAGATGTTTATTTTATTTTTTATCTCATCTATTGCTTTTAATTTGAAATCAATTTGCTTTTAATAATAAATCACATACACTGCTGAACAATAACCAATATCTAATACTTTTCCCTATATTTTATGACAATTTTATGATTAGTTTATGTACTACAAACACTTGTGCATTAAGTCCTCATGGATTTTATACAATGAAAAAAAAAAAATCACAGAATAAGACAAAAAAAATACAGTACCTATTAAAAGTTTGGTAACATTACAATTTAAATTGTACAATTGAAATATGCTTATGTCTCTTCTGCTCACCAAGGCTGGGTTTATTTAATCAAAAATGCAGTAAAAACAGTAATATTGTGAAATAGTATTACAATTTAAAAAAGATGGTGATGGCAAAGCTGAATCTTCAGCATCATTACTCCAGTTTTCAGTGTCACATGATCCTTCACAAATCATTCTAATATGATGATTTGCTGCTCAAGAAACATTTCTGATTATTATCAATGATGAAAACAGTTGTGCTGCTTCATAATTTGTGATATATTGCGCATAATTTTACTCATTCCCGCGGATTTTGTTCTCACACCCAAAGTGCGCGCACATAAAGCCACCTCTCAGTACTAAATTCAGTTCTTTTCCACTGCTTATTGCGCTTAAACAGTCGAAAAACATAAAATAATGTCAAAATGCCGGTCTTGGCGAGTATTCACGTAAACACAGTCAATTATGTTTTAAGTGAACTTAAACGGCTGAGAAAGAAAAGGCATGTGTAACGGTATAATGTTGTGCGTCAGGTCTTAAAGTGACAGCAGCTTAATAAACCTGCTGCAAAATAATGAGATAATATTAACAATATCTATATGGCAGATTTTCTCTGTGGTATTGATGTCAAAATTATGGTCAGTGAAAATTCTGAGTGGCTATATATACATTTGTTTGCCTTTTTGGCCTTTAAATTGTCATTATAAAATATTACAATTACCTGTTTTAAAAATAAATAGCCTAGCAACTATTTTTCATCAGCTCCTCTCATTTATGTAGCATTGGGAAGTCTAAAATTCATTCCAAAACGCTTCACACACACTTCATTGTGCAGCATTTTATGTTCTTTTGTAGCAGCAACTATTCTTCAAGCGGTTGATATTTCCCCTTTTAATTGCTTTTAATTTTTCTTAGTAGCTTTTAGTGTAGCTAACTAATTATTCGAAAGGTAGCTTGACTAGTGTAACTGCTTCACATAATGAGTAGCTTGTAGCTTGACACGCGACAATAGCAGCTTTCCCAACACAATAGCGCTCATGATAAATGACTCATGAAAGCATTATGTTTTTCCTAATTAGTTTTCAGGAATCAGTGCAAATGCTGCAAACTCAACGCTGTCAACTGGAGGATGATAAAAGACGTGAAATCCAAACGTAAATGGAATGCTTTCATTGTTGTAGTTTTTTTTTCGTTTTGGTCTTTTTGAGGTCCGGTTTGCATGGCCTGCTCTGTCCTGGAGACAGTGGAGAGATAGTGGAGGAGATGGTCTGTTTCTGCGAGACTCAGCACTATTCAGGCAGTGAGTGTAAGAGGCCCCAGGGAATGCAGCAGTTTCCTGCGAGGAGCGTCGCCTGTCGTCCCCCTGTAATCGATTCCAGGTACCGCAGAACCATATTCTAAAAAGAAGGATATTAACTGTCAGCACAACCCACATACTTACACACACTCACACACATACAGGATCAGAGGGATGAGAGTAAATTGGCCCTCAGGAAAGCTCTCATCTTGCAGGTTGTGGTGTGGTTTCAGGACAAATGAACGACACTTTGTCCTGCTGTGTCTCGCACTGCAAACTCTCTGGATCAATAATTCTTTTCTATCTTTTCTCTTTATTTAATTGTGTGTACTGTCCTCTCTGTTCTTCTGGGTTCTTGTGCTCTGAGCACACTGATAAAAAATCAGATATTTTAAAGGTTATAAAAGCACTTTATATAAAACATCTCCAGCTCTTTGGCCTGTAAGTTGCTCTGCTGCAGGTTTAGGGATTGTGTGTTTGCAAGAGAGAAGCCTTTCTTAGAAAGAAAAGGACATTGCAAGGTTCTTGTGTCTGATTATAGGGTTCTGATTAATCAAAATAGGGTTCAAAATATGTAATTATTGTCTTCGGTTGTGTCTGATAATAGGTTCTAGTATGTCTGATCATAATGTTGTAGTATGTCTGATTGTAGGGTTCTAGTTTGTCTGATTATAATGTAGTTTGTCTAATTGTTGGGTTCTAGCCTGTTTGATGTAGTGTTATATTGTTTATGAGGATAGGGCATTAGGCTGTCTGATTATAATATTCTAGGTTACGATTATAGAGTTCTAGTCTGATTATAATATAATGTTGTAGTATGTCTGATTGTAGAGTTCTAGTTTGTCTGATTATAATGTTGTAGTTTGTCTGATTGTAGGATTCTAGTTTATCTGATTATAATGTAGTTTGTCTGATTGTAGGGTTCTAGTTTGTCTGATTTATGATGTAATATGTCTGATTGTAGGGTTCTAGTTTGTCTGATTATAATGTTGTAGTTTGTCTGATTGTAGGGTTCTAGTTTGTCTGATTATAATGTTGTAGTTTGTCTGGTTGTAGGATTCTTGTTTATCTGATTATAATGTAGTTTGTCTGATTGTAGGGTTCTAGTTTGTCTGATTCATGATGTAATATATTTGATAGTAGGGTTCTAGTTTGTCTGATTGTAGGGTTCTAGTTTGTCTGATAGTAGGGTTCTAGTTTGTCTGATTGTATGGTTCTAGTTTGTCTGATTATAATGTTGTAGTTTGTCTGATTGTAGGGTTCTAGTTTGTCTGATTATAATGTTGTAGTTTGTCTGGTTGTAGGATTCTTGTTTATCTGATTATAATGTAGTTTGTCTGATTGTAGGGTTCTAGTTTGTCTGATTCATGATGTAATATATTTGATAGTAGGGTTCTAGTTTGTCTGATTGTAGGGTTCTAGTTTGTCTGATAGTAGGGTTCTAGTTTGTCTGATTGTAGGGTTCTAGTTTGTCTGGTTATAATGTTGTAGTTTGTCTGATTGTAGGCTTCTAGTTTGTCTGATTGTAGGCTTCTAGTTTATATGATTATAATGTTGTAGTATGTCTGATTGTAGGGTTCTAGTTTGTCTGATTATAATATTGTAGTATGTCTGATTGTAGGGTTCTAGTTTGTCTGATTATAATGTTGTAGTTTGTCTGATTGTAGAGTTCTAGTTTGTCTGATTATAATATTGTAGTATGTCTGATTATAGGGTTCTAGACTGTCTGATTATAATGTTCCAGATTGTCTGATTATAATGTTCCAAGCTCTAATGAACATGTCTGATTGTAGGGTTCTAGTTTGTCTGATTATAATGTTGTAGTTTGTCTGATTGTAGGGTTCTAGTTTGTCTGATTATAATGTTGTAGTTTGTCTGATTGTAGGGTTCTAGTTTGTCTGATTATAATGTTGTAGTATGTCTGATTGTAAGGTTCTAGTTTGTCTGATTATAATATTGTATTTTCTCTGATTGTAGGGTTCTAGTTTGTCTGATTATAATGTTGTAGTTTGTCTGATTGTAAGGTTCTAGTTTGTCTGATTATAATATTGTAGTATGTCTGATTATAGAGTTCCAGATTGTCTGATTATAATGTTCCAGATTGTCTGATTATAATGTTCCAAGCTCTAATGAACATGTCTTTCGAGTAGACGAGTAGATGATGAGAGAATGTATATTTTTGGTTGAACTAACTCTTTAAAGTGAACACACACACACACACTATCAGTTGTGAATCTCTCTTTCTCTCTTTCTTTCTGGGACACTGTAAACCTTCACAGGGTCTCCTGCTGAGAGAGAGAGAGAGAGAGCGAGAGAGACACGTCTTCACTAGTCAGAGCGATTTATGGGCTCAAGCCTCGCTGAGTAACAACATATAATAGAGCTTCAGTCAGAGCGACAAATCAGTGTGTGTGTGTCCACAAAACAGAAGACATACACACACTGATGCAGAGTCCAGGTGTTTTGTAGCATCTTCGCTTCCTGTCTGTTAACATGACACTACCTATTTCTGCACTTACTGTAAATAAACCACTAAAACGGACCTGTTGAAATTGGATCTTGACATTTGACCCGGGCCGGATCTGTTCACTGAGAAATCTCAGATCCGTCCTTGAATCTGAGCAGCACAGAAATCTGCTTGCTACCGGCTATTAAAATCAAATTCATAAACACAGTCAAAGACATGCAGATGGAGGTAAAGTATCCAGAATATGTGGTAAAGTAAATAAATTGTTTTATATGTTTTATACGCATGTATGGAATACAGTGTGTTTAACACCCAAGCAACCCAATTTGATTGTAGTCTAGTTGTGCCCTGCATATCAATAGCATGTGTTTTATGTAGGAGTATATCTGAAGAAAACACAGGGAACCTGTTTGAAAACAATCAGCAGTTTGGTGGTATAGTGGCAGAAAAAATACACAGTTTACTTTTGTTATATATAGAGAGAGAGAGAAAGAGAAGGAAAGAAAGCACAGCACAGACTAGAGAAAACAGATCCCACAACAACCCAGCAGAGAAATGAGTCAGAGGAGCGCAGAGATTCAGTCATTACTCTTCTTTCCTTTGAATAACACAATTAAAAGAGGGAAATTGTGCCGAAGCGCTGCGAGTATCTATTCGTCAGCCTAAAGAGCCTCTGTGCCTTGATAAAGACTGTGTTCAATCTCGCTCTGCAGGCAGGACGGCTGTAGTAACACGCTGTGGAACGCCTGCAGAATTGGGGAATATTTCATGTAAAAATGCTCTTGACATGCTATTAAGGTGAATTAGCTGGAGCCACTTGACTGTAAATGTTCTGATTAAGCCACGGCAGCTGCGTGTGTGTGTGTGCGGTTGACAGGGTTCAGCTTAACGTCTCTCACACAGTAAGGTGTGTGGAGAGGATTTTTTAAGTGGTGTTCTGCTAAAAGCCCAGTGAGTGAATGACAGATGCTGAGAAACTGGATCTCCTGTCTGTTTTATGAGCTGAGAGCTGCAGCGCCTCAACCTGACAACGTCTGTCTAGTAATTCCATTAGAAGAGAGGATCTTAAAGGGACATTAACCTCCAAAATCACATTTCTGTCATAATTTACTCACCTTTATGTCATTATTTGAATTCTTCCATAAATGGTAAAAGTTGTTGAAAAAAATAGATAGTCTGAGCTTAAAGTTTTCTATAGGAAAGTGTGTAATTTCGGTGCCACTAGAAAAATAAGGATTGTTTTCAAACAGGTTCCATCCATCCATCCATACATCCATCCATCCGTCTGTCTATCTATCTGACATCTATCACTCTGTCTATCTATCGTTCCTTCTATCTGATCATCTATGGTTCCGTCTATCTATCTGTCTATTGTTTCATCTATCTGACCATCTATCATTCCATATATATATATTGTCCCATCTATCTGACCATCTATCGTTCATCTATCTATCGTTCCGTCTATCTATCATTCTGTGTATCTGACCATCTATCGTTCCGTCTATCTATCATTCCGTCTATCTATCATTCTGTCTATCTATTTTTCTGTCTATCTGACCATCTACACTATATTGCCAAAAGTATTGGGACACCCCTCCAAATCATTGAATTCAGGTGTTCCAATCACTTCCATGGCCACAGGTGTATAAAATCAAGCATCTAGGCATGCAGACTGCTTCTACAAACATTTGTGAAAGAATGGGTCGCTCTCAGGAGCTCAGTGAATTCAAGCGTGGTACCGTGATAGCGTGACACCTGTGCAATAAGTCCATTCATGAAATTTCCTCACTACTAGATATTCCACGGTCAACTGTTAGTGGTATCATAACAAAGTGGAAGCAATTGGAAACAACAGCAACTCAGCCACAAAGTGGTAGGCCACGTAAAATCACAGAGCGGGGTCAGCGCATGCTGAGGCTCACAGTGCGCAGAAGTCACCAACTTTCTGCAGAGTCAATAGCTACAGACCTCCAAACTTCGTGTGGCCTTCAGATTAGCTCAAGAACAGTGCGTAGAGAGCTTCATGGAATGGCTTTCCATGGCTGAGCAGCTGCATCCAAGCCTTACATCACCAAGTGCAATGCAAAGTGTCGGATGCAGTGGTGTAAAGCATGCCGCCACTGGACTCTAGAGCAGTGGAGACGTGTTCTCTGGAGTGATGAATCACGCTTCTCTGTCTGGCAATCCGATGGACGAGTCTGGGTTTGGCGGTTGCCAGGAGAACGGTACTTGCCTGACTGCATTGTGCCAAGTGTAAAGTTTGGTGGAGGGGGGATTATGGATTATGGTGTGGGGTTGTTTTTTAGGGGTTGGGCTTGGCCCCTTAGTTCCAGTGAAAGGAACTCTTAATGCTTCAGCATACCAAGACATTTTGGACAATTTCATGCTCCCAACTTTGTGGGAACAGTTTGGGGATGGCCCCTTCCTGTTCCAACATGACTGCACACCAGTGCACAAAGCAAGGTCCATAAAGACATGGATGAGTGAGTTTGGTGTGGAGGAACTTGACTGGCCTGCACAGAGTCCTGACCTCAACCCGATAGAACACCTTTGGGATGAATTAGAGTGGAGACTGCGAGCCAGGCCTTCTAGAAGAATGGTCAAAAAATCCCATAAACACACTCCTAAACCTTGTGGAAAGCATTCCCAGAAGAGTTGAAGCTGTTGTAGCTGCAACTCCATATTAAACCCTACGGATTAAGAATGGGATGTCATTAAAGTTAATGTGCATGCGTCCCAAAACTTTTGGCAATATAGTGTATCTATCATTCCGTCTATCTATTGTTCCATCTATCATCTATATGTTTGTCTGTCTGTCTGTTGTTCCATCTATATATATCGTTCCATATATCTGTCTGTCGTTCAGTCTATCTATCGTTCCCTCCATCTAACATTCTGTCTATCTGACCATATATCGTTCCATTATTGTCTATGTTTGTTTGTCTGTCTGTTGTTCCGCCTAGCTATCGTTTCATATGTATATCTGTTGTTCCATCTATCTATTGTTCCATCCATCTATCGTTCAGTCTTTCTGACAATATTTCATTCTGAAAGTATTTATTTTACACATCTTGAAATTAATGTAAACAGAAAAAAAAGATGAGCTTTGAACTCTAGTGCATGTAGTGTAAATACAGCTAGAGAGAGTTTAGGTGGTGCACAGGTATATGATATTAGAGTGATGTTTCCTTCAGAGAGAGAGATGCTTTGAACCTGTGTTAAACTCTACACAGACTGGTGGAAGCCCTCCAAGAGCTGCTTGACTGCTTTTATCTTTCCTGCCATAATTAAACCTGACTGTCCCTCTAATGACACATGACACTATTACAGTCATCCTGAGCCTCACACGAGATGCTGAGGAGTTTACAGCCGAGCTGGATCCAGCCGGCGGGCTCACCCTGCTTCCCATTCCCTGATCTTTTATTGGACTATTTTTAATAGCAGAACACGGCGTACATTAGTGCACAATGTGATTTTATTACTCGCTGTTCAAGCGGTTCAGACAGGACACGACAACATAAAATAAGCGAGGATGTCAGCGGACTGCATGTCTGACGTGTGGCTGGAGGTGGATAATGGACGAGAAGCCCGGGGATCGATGTACTTGCCTCAACCAGCGGTGTTATTTGAGCTAACGTCAGTCGAAAGCTGACAGTCTGCTCTAATGCGGCCGGTTCAAGTTGCAGAAAGCGCAGGATGAGCAGACAGAGGCGAGTCCATTCTGAGTTCATCCTAATGCACTCGTTCATTGAACAGCACTCCACCAGACTGTAATTGAAGGAGAGGATGTTCTGAGACCCTCGAGGACATAAACGGCCCTCTGCAGTCTGTCTCTCTGTCTCCCTATCATTCCATCTATCTATCGTTTCTTCTATCTATCGTTTATTCGCTCTATCGTTCTCACTATCATTCGTTCTATTGTTTGTTCTCTCTATCGTTATATCTATTGTTCGCTCTATCGTTCGTACTATCTATCTATGGCTCTATCTTTTGTTCTATCTTTCTATTCACTCTGTCATTCGTTTAATCGTTTACTCTGCCATTCATTCGTTCTACCGTTCATTCTATGTATCGTTCACTTTATCTGTCGTACATTCTGTCGTTCACTATATAGTTCGTTCTGTTGTTCGCTCCATCATCCGTTCTATCTATCGTTCACTCTATTGTTCACTTTATCGTTCACTATATCATTCATTCTATCATTCGTTCGCTCTATCCTTTGTTCTAACATTCGCTCTCGTTCATTCTATCATTTGTTCTATCCTTCACTATATTGTTCGTTCTATCGTTCACGCTATCTTGCATTCTATCGCTTGTTCTTTCTATTGTTCGCTCTATCGTTCAGTCACCATTCCTTCTGTCGTTTGCTATATCGTTCGTTCTGTCGTTCACTGTATCGTTTGTTCTATTGTTTGCTCTGTCTTTTGTTCTCTCTATCGTTTACTCTATCATTATCTCTATCGTTCCTTCTATCGTTTGTTATATCATGCGTTCTATCGTTCACTGTATCCTTTGTTCTGTTGTTCGCTCTATCTTTTGTTGTATCGTTCGTTCTTTCTATCGTTCGCTCTATCATTCGCTTTATTGTTCGTTCTATCGGTCATTCAGTTGTTCACTATATTGTTCGTTCTATCATTCGCTCTATGGTTCGTTCTATCGTTCGCACTGTCTAACGTTCGCTCTATCGTTCGTTCTAACATTCGCTCTGTTGTTCGTTCTGTCGTTCATTCTATCATTCATTCACGCTATCTTGCCTTCTATTGTTCGCTCTATCGTTTGTTCTTTCTATTGTTCGCTCTATTGTTCAGTCTATTGTTTGTTCTATCGTTTGCTATATCGTTCGTTCTATCATTCACTGTACTGTTCGCTCTATTGTTTGTTCTTTCTATCGTTTACTCTATCATTCGCTTTATCGTTCAATCTATCATTTGTTTTATTGTTTGTTCTATAGTTTGCTATATCTTGCGTTCTATCATTCACTGTATCATTTGTTGTATCGTTCGCTCTATGGTTCATTCTTTTTAACATTCACTCTATCATTCGCTCTATTATTCATTCTATCGTTCACTATATCGTTTGTTCTATTGTTTGTGCTATCGTTCGCTCTATTGTTCACTCTTCGTTTTTCAATCATTCTATCTGTCTGTCCGCCCCGACCATCCGTAACTAAATTAAAAACGATGTATACTGTAATCATAAACCAAATTATGCTAACCATTAAAATTAGTATAATTCATCTAAATTCAACTACATTCCATCTATCCATCATTCTATCCATTTATCCATCCATCTGTTGTATCTATCTATCAGCTGATCTTTCAGTCAAAAACGACAGGTTTAAAAAATAAAGCCAATTGACTGCAATAGTTGTGAAAGAGGTGACTCTGAGATGAGAGGTCAGGTCAAAGGTCACTGATGTATGTGCAGGTGTTGCCGTACTGTGCTGCTCTTTACTGCTGCTCATTGACTCACACAGCTTGTCGTAATCCATGTTTAGTAGGGTTTTTTTTGGGCTCCGAAGGTTGCTACCCTTCATATCGCTAAAATAACTGAAAGGGGTTTCATTCCTGATCAGATACCACGCCGTTTCTGTACCTTCTGCAGAAGAACATTTTCTGCAGGTTGCACACAATAATGTAAACCATACCTGTGAACATGTATCTGGTGTGTGTGTGCATCTCTGCGGCATTGAACACGATGTGCCTGATTGCCCTCATCAGGGACTGTTAAATCGATAGGTTGGGAAAATGCTGAAATAGCACCAGTTTCTCTTTCACACTTTCCTTCCCGCTTAAGATTTTTGCAGCAGTGTTGTTTTTGGAGAACAAATCTGGCACTTCACATGTGGTCATCCTTTGATCTTTCTCCAGTGTTTGTGTTTGTTCCAGCTGTCTTTGTACCTGCAAATCAAACTTACAAATTATATTCATTTTATGTATTTCATTTTTTATGGACTTATCATCTTGTATGTCTATTTTGTATATGGTTTTGCACCAAAAACACTTTAGGTTTTAAATAATTTAGATTATTTAATTAGTATAATAGTAGTAGATTGTATTTGTATAGATATCTGTTACATGTATAAGACATGTGAAACATTAAAAGTGGTTCTCTGTCTGTGCTGTATGTATTAACGGCCTCCGGAGATCTGCTTCTTTGTTATGTGTGAATTTTTAATGATTTCTTTAAGCCCGCTCAAGGACGTCTGGCTATAAATATATCAATCATAGACTCATTAATGAGCCTGGAACAATTTAAGAACAGACCAACATTATGGTTGCATTAAAATTGTCATTTTGCAATGTCGATGGTAAGTCAATAAAATGGGGTTTCTTATTTGGCTTGTCTTTTTGCTTCTATCAAACAGACATACAAATCTGATATTAATATCTGCCAAAGCTGACTGCTCCTGTGATAAAGATCTTGCAGTAATTAAATGAGTGTTAGATGTTGGATCTACATGTCTTTTGCTAATGAATAAAGCGGCATGCATCTAAAATGACATGCAGAGATAGTGTACACTGCTAAAGCAAACAACTGTCTGAAGACAGTTTTGTGTTGTTAAGGTGTGTGTGTGTGTGTTTGTTTTGCTTCAGACTGCTGGTTGTGTTGTCAGATTTTCAGCTTCCTTCATGTTCTCTCTCACCTTGAGACAACCTTACCAACATGAGTGCTGTATCCATCAAGACAAGGTTACATAACATCCTGCATCTCTCTGTAAAACTCGATCAATCAATCAGTCGATCAATCACAAAGGAAACAGTCTCACACTCACTGCTCTAGAAATGTTTTCCCATTAACCACCAAAACATAGTGTATCTATCTGTCTATCTATCTATCTATCTATCTATCTATCTATCTATCTATCTATCTATCTATCTATCTATCTATCTATCTATCTATCTATCTATCTATCTATCTATCTATCTGTCTGTCTGTCTGTCTGTCTGTCGTTCTATCTGTCGTTCTATCTATCTATCTATCTATCTATCTATCTATCTATCTGTCGTTCTATCTATCTATCTATCTATCTATCTATCTATCTGTCTGTCTGTTGTTCTATCTCTCTATATATCTATCTATCTGTCTGTCTCTGTCAGTCGTTCTATCTATCTATCTATCTATCTATCTATCTATCTGTCTGTCTGTCTGTCTGTCTGTCTGTCGTTCTATCTGTCCGTCTATCTATCTATCTATCTATCTATCTATCTGTCGTTCTATCTATCTATCTATCTATCTATCTATCTATCTATCTATCTATCTATCTATCTATCTATCTGTCTGTTGTTCTATCTCTCTATATATCTATCTATCTGTCTGTCTCTGTCAGTCGTTCTATCTATCTATCTATCTATCTGTCTGTCTGTCTGTCTCTGTCTGTTGTTCTATCTATCTGTCTGTCTGTCTGTCGTTCTATCTATATATCTGTCTGTCTATCTATCTATCTATCTATCTGTCTGTCTGTCTGTCTGTCTGTTGTTCTATCTATCTATCTATCTATCTGTCTGTCTGTCTGTCTGTCGTTCTATCTCTCTATATATCTATCTATCTGTCTGTCTCTGTCAGTCGTTCTATCTATCTATCTATCTATCTGTCTGTCTGTCTGTCTCTGTCAGTCGTTCTATCTATCTATCATCTATCTATCTATCTATCTGTCTATCTGTCTGTCTGTCGTTCTATCTATATATCTGTCTGTCTGTCTGTCTGTCGTTCTATCTATCTATCTATCTATCTGTCTGTCTGTCTGTCTGTCTGTCGTTCTATCTCTCTATATATCTATCTATCTGTCTGTCTCTGTCAGTCGTTCTATCTATCTATCTATCTATCTGTCTGTCTGTCTGTCTGTCTCTGTCTGTTGTTCTATCTATCTATCTATCTATCTATCTGTCTGTCTGTCTGTCTGTCTCTGTCTGTTGTTCTATCTATCTATCTATCTATCTATCTATCTATCTGTCTGTCTGTCTGTCTGTCGTTCTATCTATATATCTGTCTGTCTGTCTATCATCTGTCTGTCTATCTATCTATCTATCTATCTATCTATCTGTCTGTCTGTCCTTCTATCTATCTATCTATCTATCTATCTATCTATCTATCTATCTATCTGTCTGTCTGTCTGTCTGTCTGTCTGTCGTTCTATCTATCTATCTGTCTGTCTATCTATCTATCTATCTATCTGTCTGTCTGTCCTTCTATCTATCTATCTATCTATCTATCTATCTATCTATCTATCTATCTATCTATCTGTCTGTCTGTCTGTCTGTCGTTCTATCTATCTATCTATCTGTCTGTCTATCATCTGTCTGTCTATCTATCTATCTATCTATCTATCTATCTATCTGTCTGTCTGTCCTTCTATCTATCTATCTATCTATCTGTCTGTCTGTCTGTCTGTCTGTCTGTCGTTCTATCTATCTATCTATCTATCTATCTATCTATCTATCTATCGGTCTGTCTGTCTATCTATCTATCTATCTATCTATCTATCTGTCTGTCTGTCCTTCTATCTATCTATCTATCTATCTATCTATCTGTCTGTCTGTCCTTCTATCTATCTATCTATCTATCTATCTGTCTGTCTGTCGTTCTATCTATCTATCTATCTGTCTGTCTGTCTGTCTGTCTATCTATCTATCTGTCTATCTATCTGTCTGTCTGTCTGTCTGTCTCTGTCGTTCTATCTATCTATCTATCTGTCTATCTGTCTGTCTGTCCTTCTATCTATCTATCTATCTATCTGTCTGTCTGTCTGTCTATCTATCTATCTATCTATCTATCTATCTATCTATCTATCTGTCTGTCTATCTATCTGTCTGTCTGTCTGTCTGTCTGTCTCTGTCGTTCTATCTATCTATCTGTCTGTCTGTCTGTCTGTCTGTCTGTCTCTGTCGTTCTATCTATCTATCTGTCTGTCTGTCTGTCTGTCTGTCTCTGTCGTTCTATCTATCTATCTGTCTGTCTGTCTGTCTGTCTGTCTCTGTCTGTCGTTCTATCTATCTATCTGTCTGTCTGTCTCTGTCTGTCGTTCTATCTATCTATCTGTCTGTCTGTCTGTCTGTCTATGTCTGTCGTTCTATCTATCTATCTATCTGTCTGTCTGTCTGTCTGTCGTTCTATCTATCTATCTGTCTGTCTGTCTGTCTGTCTATCTCTGTCTGTCGTTCTATCTATCTATCTATCTATCTATCTATCTATCTGTCTGTCTGTCTGTCTCTGTCTGTCGTTCTATCTATCTATCTATCTATCTATCTATCTGTCTGTCTATCTCTGTCTGTCGTTCTATCTATCTATCTGTCTGTCTGTCTATCTGTGCTCCATCGTTTTTCATTTTGCCAGAGAATTTTGATAAACCCTTGCCATAATAAAGATACATCTTTAAGGTCAAGTGGAGGAAATTCCAAATAAAAAATAGATTTAAATCAGATTATGTCATGAAGCTAAATAAGATTATTCATCAGTATTCCTGACAGATCGCTTCATCTTCCTCTGACTCCCTCCATTCCTCACTATTGATCCTCGGTGAGTTTGTCCCATTAAACAGCCGGAGTCAAGCAGTCGAGTAAACAGAAAAGCCTTTTCCAGTCCCACCGTTTCTGCCCGCTTCTTTAATTATTTTTCACAATGACGCAGCACATCTCAACAGATGGCACACTTGGCTCCGCTTGGACATTCTGCACGTCAGACGTATTCAACTCTGAGTGTCCGGTGGCGAGCAGCGGGCCGATATCCTACAGCAGACGAGCTGTCTGTGTTTGATTTGTTTGAGTCTCGCCAGCAGGACCTCAATAACAGCCCGTCACGGCCTGAACTCAAACCCCCCGCAGGGAATCATCCTCTGGAATAGGTTGAGTGTCTTGCGAGTGTTTTGCAGGTGATCTGAGCACTTTGTAAAGCTTTAAACCGTGTTCCAGCCGTACAAGACCAATAAAATGAGGCAATGCTGTGAAACAGAGACTAAACACTGTCTGTGCACTGTCATCACCCAGAGGAGATGTTTATTGCTCTTTCAGAGCTCTGGATTTCTCAGTTGTGTTTCATTTTAGATTATCCTATTCCTCAGGGGAAATAAAAACAGACACAAATGAGTCTGACATACAGTAAGAGTAAAGCGCCATACTGGCAATAACCATGGTTCTGCTTATACTACGGTTACCACACCTCAAGACGTTGTATTTCAGTCAGACATCATATCTTGTATTTCAAGACATTTGTCAGGTTTTTGACAGACGCCTCCGCTAATTCCAAAATGTCATTTTAGAGCTTTGAGGCATTGATAGCAGACTAATCGAGATATTAATGCAGTTATTAGAGAGAGATTAAGTGTGTGTGAGTTTGTCTCTCAGTGTTCGGCAGCTACTAATAGTGAAACTCTAAGTTTATCTGCTTCTGAAAATAATTGCACACCTTAGAATGTTCATCAACCAATCAGATTCGAGCATTAACAGCCCGTAGTACAACTGTAAATAATGACTGTCTGAATGTAGTTTTCTTTATTGTGACTCTGCAGTTGTGAGTTGTTGCACCTCTTCATTCAATTGACAAATGATTTTTGTAGCAAACTTTTTTTTTTACAGTTTGTTAACTAACACTAAATGTATTAAAAACATTGTTATTGAAATAATTGAAATAAAGCGGAAATAAAATATATAAAATATGTAAAAAGTTTGTTGAAGCACTAATATTAGATAAGTAAAAATAAAATAAACAAGTAAAACTTGAACTAAAACTAAACCTTAAACTGAAATACAAATAAATAGTAATACTTTTTAAATAATAAATAAATAGAACTGGCAAAATGAAAATTCAAAATAAAATCAAGAAAAACTAGTACATATTAACAATGAATGTAGTGGGTTTGATGTTTAACTGTAAGATAGATGTGTTCAAATCATTGCATGCATGTATACATATTTGCATATGTGCATATTTGTTTTGATAGATGTTAAAGGGGTGGTTGATTATGACTTTTTTAACTTTACTTAGTGCGTAATGTTGCTGTTTGAGCATAAACAACATCTGCAAAGTTACGACGCTCAAAGTTCAATGCAAATGGAGATATTTTCTTTTAAAGAATTCTCTGTTTAAGGACTACAACAAACGGCTGGTAGAGACTACAACAAGCTTCTTTCTGGGTTAGTGACATCACTAACCCTGAAATTTACATAAACCCCGCCCCCTAGAACACGCAACAAATAGGGTGAGGCCATGTTATTGCAATACAGTACGTAACACAAATGCAATAACGTCATAAAAGCAACTTAAACTAAACTATACCTGTTCCATCTTCATGCAGCATATATTCTCTGGCTCTGTACGCATCTTACAACAGTTCCCACACAAGCGATTTATAGATTATCATGACAGAATATGCTAATCAATGACTTTAAGATAGTTAACTCCACATCAGCTGCATAAATTCATCAACTAACCGTTCAGAAACGTCCTGTTGCATTCTACATGTGTTCACTTCTTCTTGAGTCTCTCCATTATTGTCTGACTCCGGTTTGAACATAAAAGGCTGAACAGTTTCTGACATTTTCAGTGAGGTAATCAGACATGTTAACATGAGCTCCGCCCTCTTCTTGGGAGCAGCAGCTCATTTGCATTTAAAGGGACACACAAAAACAGAGCGTTTTTGCTAACCCTTAAAACAGGGGTGGGGAACGTTGATCCTGGAGGGTCGTTGTCCTGCAGAGTTTAGCTCCAACCCTGAAAAAAACACAAAACTGTAACCTTAGTAATCCTGAAGACCTTGATTAGCTTCAGGTGTGTTTAATTAGGGTTGGAGCTAAACTCGGCAGGACAATGGCCCTCCAGGATCAACGTTCCCCACCCCTGCCTTAAAAAGTGACAAATTTAACATGCTATAAAAAATAATCTGTGGGGTATTTTGAGCTTAAACTTCACATACACAGTCTGGGGACACCAGAGACTTATTTTACATATAATTGCATGCATATATTTACTCTCACACACACAAAAAAAAGCTTCTTTTTGTTCTCTGTATTCCTCCTCTTCTCTGGCTTGCTTCTTAATCAAGTTGTCTAATAAACCTGGCATTGTATATTACGATTATTGTTGGCTCTGTGACAAATGCTTTTGCTTCTCTTTTTTACTGTAAGTTGCTTTGAATAAAAGCGTCTTATAATTGCATACATTTAAATATTTGCAATATGCACATTTGTTCAGAAGGTTCCAGTGTGTTTGCCTTTAACGTGTGTTGCAACAATAAATAGTTGAGTGAAATAGTTTAATTAGATGAAACCATTTGTTTCATATTTAATTGAAATATAGGCTAAGTATATTTTAAATGAGCATTTCTCTTGATTCATCTGCTTTTCACTGAGCTTGCAGTGCATTCTGGGATTGCTCTATCTAGCTCAGCTCATTTGTTCTTGGAAGAATATGATGATAAAGAGATCTCTGCTGTGATTTGTCGCTCTTATGGGCTCATCTCTTACACAAGAGTCCTGTGAATGCACACGGACGATCGGCCCACAGATTCAGTGTGGAAATTACACAGACACCGATATGAATGTGAGATCTGTGCTTGCGCCCACACACTCGTTTACCAAGCCCAGTGCTTTCCACTTACCATACAACCGGCCCAAATTCTCAGACAGACGCCCGCACACTGGATTTCTTTAAAACAAGTGTCATTAGGCCGCGATTCGCTTCTCTCCATTGTGGATCACAGCACATGTTGCTGCTCCTGCTGAATATGCATGAGCTTTCCGTCTCGGTGACACGCTCAAAAGAGCAATGCCGTGTTTTTAACCTCTGGATGACTCGACTGAATCACCTGCTTTGTTTATAAAACCCAGAGAGAGAGAGACTAAAGAGACAAGCAGGCAGCGAGAGAGGCGAATCAGTGAGAGAAGGCGTACATTTTTCACATTTTCTCTGCTTATCCTGCCAGAGCAGCGCGCTCTATAATAACACTCCTACACACACACACACACAAACACTCACTCAAACTAACTCATAACCTTGGCGCGCCTTCCAGCTCAACTGCCCCTAACCAAGAGCTAATCACCTCTCTCTGCCTGAGGCGACGTCCATGTGTCAGTGACATGCCCAAACCAATGCCACATGTCTGTCTGCAACTAATACACACACACACTTACACATAGAAACACTAAAAGTGGTCCTGGTGAATGTCATGAAAACATGCACAGGTCACGTTTCATCCCAGAGTCAAAATAAAAATAAAATAAAACAAATACATTTTTTTTTTTTTTTAGAAACAACATGCTTTTGTGATTGTGACATTATTTTAATGACAATTAAACACATTTCCCAGTTTTATTTGTAATTCTCAATGATTTTCATTACTGTAATCTAATTAAAAATGATCATAAAAGTAAAAACGTCCAGATGCATTATGGTAATGAGAACTTTTGGGAGTGGAATGTGCTTTAAATGGCATGAAACTAACAATCACAATGCAAAATTGTGGAAAGACCAAAATATAATTCCTTATTTTGAGGTGAAATGTGACCCAGACGAGTTCTTGACAGGTTTAATGGGATACACCCACACATACACACTTGTGGATATAAATATAGCCTACATGAGCGCGCACACACACACATTCACAGCAAGAGGATCATTATTGTGAATGATTCATCAGTGCATGATGTTATTACAAAGAAAAAAATCTTTGTCTTAGAGAATGGAGGGCGGGACCTTATATTCTTTGAGGAATTGATTGGATGGTGAAAAGTGTCTTATATGAGGCAAGAGGCATTGATGACGTCCCAAGAAAAGGTCATTTGTTTCAGTAGTTTTATTTTTCACCGCATTAAATTCAGACTGTAGCACAACTCACAAAATCACGCAATTCTTTGATTCAGTTGAAAGTAGTGTTGAATTTTTTTTGAATACATAAAAACTTACAGTCTCTAATGCTCACCAAAGCTGCATTTATTTAATAAAAAACCTGTAAAAATTGTGAAATATTATTACAATTTAAAATAACTGTTTTCTATGTGAATATATAGTAAACTGTAATTTATTCCTGTAATTAAAGCTGGATTTTCAGCATCATTACTCCAGTCTTCAGTGTCACATGATCCTTCAGAAATCATTCTGATTTGTTGATTTGCTGCTCAAGAAACATTTATGATTATTATCAATGTTGAAAATTGTTTTTACTGTTTCATATTCTTTGTGGAAACCGTGAAACATTTAGTTTTTCAGGATTCTTTGATGAATAGAAAGTTTTTTTTATTTTTTATTTTATTTTTTGTAACATTATAAATGTCTTTATTGTGTGTATTGATATATATATATATATATATATATATATATATATATATATATAATTTTTATTTATTTAAAAAAAATCATTGTAACCAGTTTAACTGTTCTTTTCCTCATTACTCACACACACACACACACACACTCATAAAGTCAGTAAGACACGTTGCCATTTCAGGCTGATTTCTCATGCAGCTCCCTCGGGCTAATTGCGAAATCTTACTCAGAGCCCCGAACAGCCAATCAGAAGGCTGGAAGTGAGGGCTGATTTCAGCTGATCTCAGAGAGGCGGAGGCAGAGTCTGGGTTCGCACCGTCACCCTGCTGTCCTCGGAGGGGGAAACACAGGGGGCTGTGCAGAAATGTGCATCTCCTGCGCTGCCTGGCAAGACGCTTGCTGCATGTCAGCCAAACTGGGTCAGCACCACCCCTCACTCGCTCTCTCTCTCTCTCTCTCTCTCTCTCACACACACACACACACACACACACAGAGCGCTTCTTGTGGTTTTGGAAATATTTGCCTAGCTACTGCACTTGCCCTTTGGAAAGTGCCTTTTCTGTCAGACACGTGTGTGAGTAACAGCCTGTTAAAGGTTGATTCAATCACATTTATGAAATGTTAAGTGCTTAAGACGAATGGAAAACAGCTTGGAGTGAACGAATGCGTGTGGACAGAGGATCTCTGTTCAGAGAGGTGTCAAAACGTGAGGTTGCGTTTCGCAACACTGAACTGAACTGCCAATCAGCTGCCCGAGAGGGTGTGATGTCACCGTGTCACATCCAGACCTGTCAGAGATAAACATGCAAACAATAAACTGCAAACAAACACAATGTTAACTAAAATATCAAAAAACTACTTTAAAGCATCCCTAAAAAGGGGATCAGTCAGAAAAATCAAATGTTTTGAAATGCAACAGTTTATTGAAACTTTAGACAAAATATATATATATATTTTTTTATCTAAAAGCAAAGTTTGCATATGTGTTGTATGTTTGGTATCATATTTGATACATCAGGCTCATATAGTCTGATATAGTGAGAATATGGAGGAAAAAACAGCTCAGTTTCATTTAAAGGCTTAAATTGAGCAAAAATATGCAATTTAATGCAGATGCTAATATTAATATGGACAAAAAGTGATGAAATTCTGATGCTTGTAATGTCTCAATGATGATTGAGAGATGAACAAATAAATCTTCGTCAAAAGCCTGATGATCATATACGATACTCATGATTTTTCTAATAAATGATGTCTGGATAATCAAGTAAAGCTGCTTCAGTCCAGTTGAAATAGTACTAACAAAAGTTATTCTTACGTTTTCTTGATAAAAATCAGCACAGATTTGACGGAAGAAAGACGTGAAGCACGAGCTGAAGGAGGATGTTTGTACAATTATAACTATCAATCAGAAGGACTGGAAGAGATTGAATGCGACAGGTTTATTAATGAAGTTTCGATCAGGTTGATCATTAGGGGCCTTAAATATGATCCAGTAGGGTTTATAGGGGTATGATTGTATCACGTCTAAAGGTGTTTTTGCGAGGTTATTCACAGCACGAGTCTGTCTGCAGTTCGTTCTCTCTCAACAGGAAGTGTGAAAGAGCGCTTCCTCTCCAGGCAGGAAGCAGCAGCGCAGGTCAGGCTCGGCAGGAGTTTTGCTCTGACGTCAGAGTCCTGGCAGCTCCGCAGACGCCCGGCCTGAGCGCACCTGTCTCCCGTTTAAGTAATGGATTCTGCTGATGCTGCCCCTCGCTGCACAATTAGATGTTTCCTCGGGAGACCGGATCCGACTCGGAGCGCAGGACTGATAATGATCCGCCAGCTCAGAGCCCGGAGATGTCGCAGAACCGCAGTCTCCAGCTCAGCAGGAGATATGCTTCCTTTACAAATAAGATCCGGCACGTGATTGTCACTAAACCCTCGTGCAGGAATCTCTGACCTGTGGAGGCCCGTTTCTGCCACAGAAGAAACATATGTCACACTTGAGATTAGGGTCCAGTAATCACTATTAACTATGACTTTTACCTCGGTAAACTCCTAATTAAGAGTTAGTAATGTAGTTGTTAAGTTTAGGTATTGGTAGGATTATGGGATGTAGAATAAGGTCATGCAGAATAAGGATAAGCATTAATATGTGCTTTATAAGTACTAATAAACAGTCAATATCCTAGTAATATGCATGCTAAAAAGCAACTAGTTCGTAGTGAGAATTGGACCCTGAACTGAAGTGTTACCGAAAAATATTATGACATAAAAAAACATACTTGACATTCTTAGTCCTAGTTGGGACATAAAATGTCAAATTCATGACAAAAATTTGAAATTCATAATTATGATATAAAAATGCAAAATTATGACATCTCATAATTATGACATACTAAGTTATAGTTATGACAAAAAGCAAAAATTATGTCAAAAATCTAAATTATGACATACTGAGTCACAATTTTTACATTTTAGGTCATAATTGTGACAAATTCTAAATTATGACAAGTCATAAATATGACATGCTAAGTCAGTTATGAGATAATTGGCATTTTAAAATTGGCATATTAAGTTAAATAGAATATTAAATAGAATATTAAGTCATAATTATGACATACTAAGTTATAGTTATGATATAAAACATTATGACATCTCATAATTATGACATACTTAGTTCTAGTTGGAACATAAAATGTCAAATTCATGACAAAAATTTGAAACTGACATACTAAGTCACAGTTATGACATAAAAATTCAAAATTATGACAAGTCATAATTATGACATATTAAGTTATAGTTAAAGTAAGAATTATGACATAAAAAGGCAAGATTATGACATACTAAGTTATAATTATACTCAAAAATTTTAAATTATGACATACTAAGTCACAATTTTTACATTTTAGGTCATAATTGTGACAAATTCTAAATTATGACAAGTCATAAATATGACATGCTAAGTCAGTTATGAGATAATTGGCATTTTAAAATTGGCATATTAAGTTAAATAGAATATTAAATAGAATATTAAGTCATAATTATGACATACTAAGTTATAGTTATGATATAAAACATTATGACATCTCATAATTATGACATACTTAGTTCTAGTTGGAACATAAAATGTCAAATTCATGACAAAAATTTGAAACTGACATACTAAGTCACAGTTATGACATAAAAATTCAAAATTATGACAAGTCATAATTATGACATATTAAGTTATAGTTAAAGTAAGAATTATGACATAAAAAGGCAAGATTATGACATACTAAGTTATAATTATACTCAAAAATTTTAAATTATGACATACTAAGTCACAATTTTTACATTTTAGGTCATAATTGTGACAAATTCTAAATTATGACAAGTCATAAATATACATTTTTTAAATTGGCATATCAAGTTCAGTTGAATTAAATTGAATATTAAGTCATAATTGTGACATACTAAGTTATAGTTTTGACACAAAAAGTCAAAATTATGAAATAAGTCATAATTATGATATACTTATACTAAGTTATAGTTATGATATAAAACATTCAAAATTATGACATCTCATAATTATGACATACTTAGTCCTAGTTGGGACATAAAATGTCAAATTCATGACAAAAATTTGAAATTGGCATAATAAGTCACAGTTATGACAAAAATTCAAAATTATGACGTCATAATTATGACATTAAGTTATAGTTAAAGTAAAAATTATGACATAAAAAGGCAAGATCATGACATACTAAGTTATAATTATTCTCAAAAATTTAAATTATGACATACTAAGTCACAATTTTTACATTTTAGGTCATATGACAAGTCATAAATATGCATTTTTTTAGTTCAATTGAATTAAATTGAATATTAAGTCAAAATTATGACATACTAAGTTATAGTTATGACAAAATTATGACATAAAAAGTAGAAATTATGACATAAAAAGTCAAAAGTCATAATTATGAGATAAAAAGTCTTATGACTTTGGCTTTTTCGTCTCATAATTATGACTGTGTCATATACTCTTTTTTGCTTATGTGTCAGAAATGTGTGGAAACAGATCCAACATCCATGATCTAAACATCACTGTCATCACGTCGTCTGAGCTCTCGCTCTTATAGATTTTATTTCGGGTTCTCGATGCTGTACGTGTGCAAATAATAATAACAGAAATATTGAAATTCCAGGGAAATACATTCCTCTGACCTAATCAAAAGCGCAGATATTATTACTCTGTGTTGTTTCAGCGAGGCAGGCGTGTGTTTCAGAAAGGTCAGTGTTATGCAATACAGTCTCTGCAGCCAGATTCTGACCACAGCGTGAAGTCTGGACCAATTTACTGATTATTCTGACTAAGAAGACTTGCCTGACTGTCATGTACTGCAAAGTGACATTTAATCATGCTGTTCAGTCAAGTCAGTTTTATTTTTGTAACACTTTTCACAGTGTGCATTGTTTCAAAGCAGCTTTACAGAAAATCATGATGTTAATGTTTATAATATCTTCATGCCTTATTGCTGCATTTAGCAGATTAGAGCTGAGCGATATTATAGTTCACATTTTGTGATGACACAAGCAAGCAGTAGCATGGGGCGATATATACTATATAGCAAATCACAAGTATACTGTATTTGTGCGGATAAAGTTGGACATGCTTATATATATATATCCAACTTCATATAAAGAGCTTGGTGATAATATAATTACATTTTGCACTTGAGATTTGCTATATAGTACATATCACTTTACATACCGTATGTATGCGGATAAAGTTGGATATACTGAAATACATTATAATCCAAGAATAGTTAGTCAAAAATAGTTTTAAAAAATAGCACATTGGTCTCTGTGTACAGAAAACACAGGTAAAAAACAGTCGAAAATGCGTCGGCTGTTGATTGGATGTTGAGATGTGGGCGTGGCTCTCAAAAGTGGAGGCGGGGGCGGAGCTTAAGAGACTGGTCCTGTATACGTCACCAGAGAGAGAAGTCTGTCATCTCAGCAGAAGATCCAGTTATGACCTTTTGATTAAAAATGACCACGTCAAAATGTAAAAAACATCTATAAGGGTACATCTATAAATAGATTTAAAGTATCAACCCTATACTTTCCCATGGTGTGACGCTGGATTTGACTCCCGTGACACAAAACACACACATACTGGGATGTTTTGAATAAATACATTTGGCTAAATGAGTAAAAAGGAATATAGTTCATCCAAAAATAAAACTTCTGTCATCATTTACTCACCATCATGAGACACAAAAGGAGAATTTTTAAAAGAATCCCCATGGAATTCTTTTCCATACACTCTAAATAATAAACGTTCTATATTGGCATTGATGATTCCATAAAGAACCTTTAACATCCATGGACCTTTTCCATTCCAAAGGTCCATTAAAAGTTTCTTTAGATTATTAAAAATGTTCTTCACACTAAGAAAAAAATGGCTCGTTTAGGAACTGTTCACTGAAAGGGTCTTTGGGGAACCAAAAACGGTTCTTTTATGGCAAAACCCCCTTTTGGAACGTTTATTTTTAGGAGTGTACAGCAGTTCATTGTGACCACATCTTTCAAAAAGACTCCAAAAAGAACATAAAACACCACAAAAGCATCATACCAGTGATCCATATGACCATATACCATACGATAGATTTGTGTTATTCAGTGACTTGATGAGCAGTTTCTGGGTGAACTGTTCATTTAACTCCATATATTCTTAACTCGAGTTGTTTATAGGTTCAGAGTAAGAAGCCGGATGATTCACATGTCACGGGTTTGGAGGTTGTGGACAGACACAGGGAGAGTCGCTGGGGTATTACTCAACACACGCAGGGTCAGAGCAAAGTGTTGTGTGTCATCCTGGAGAGATGTTCAAGACTGGAGGGATTGTGATGTTCCTTCACCCCTCTGCCGCTAATGTTCATGAGTCATTCTGGAGGAGCAACACTGTTTGCAGCGCGTGCATACACACACACACACACACACACACACACACACACACACTCTTACTCTACACCTCTGCGGTTCTCATCAATTAAAGGAGGATTAGTTCACTTCAGAATTAAAATTCCCTGATAATTTACTCACCCCTATGTCATCCAAGATGTTTATGTCTTTCTTTCTTCAGTTGAAAAGAAATGAAGGCTTTTAGGGAAAACATTTTTCTCCATATAGTGGACTTCACTGAGGTTCAACGGGTTGAAGGTCCAAATGTCAGTTTCAGCTTCAAAGAGCTCTACACGATCCCAGACGAGGAATAAGAGTCTTATTTAGAGAAACCATCGGCCATTTTCTAAAAAAACAACAACAACAATTATATACTTTTTAACCAGAAATGCTCGTCTTGCACTTCTCTGTGATGCGCCACGCATTATGTAATCACGTTGGAAAGTGTCTATAAAGCAAACGTGCAAGTCAAACGGCCTTTACAAAAAAAGATAAAACAATGATGTCGGACGATTTTGAAGTTTTTCGCCCTACCGTGGTACTTCCGCCTACCTTTCCAACATTATAACGTAATGTGTAGCGCATCACAGAGCAGTGCAAGACGAGCATTTGTGGTTAAAAAGTATATCAATTTTTATTTTTTTATAAAATGGCTGATGGTTTCTCTAGATAAGACTCTTATTCCTCGTCTGGGATCATGTAGAGCTCTTTGAAGCTGCACTGAAACTGACATTTGGACCTTCAACCCGTTGAACCCCAGTGAAGTCCACTATATGGAGAACAATCCTGGAGTGTTTTCGTCAAAAACCTTCAATTCTTTTCGACTGAAGAAAGAAAGACATGCACATCTTGGATGACATGGGGGTGAGGAAATTAATAATGAATGAATGAAAAATATCTTGATGCTATTGTGAACAAATCAAAGTGCAATAACTTGCTTTACCTCTGAAACCTGTTTCTAACCACCTGTCTGCTGCAGGATGAAACCATGGCATGAAAATAGTGTAGCACGAATGCATTTTTGGCTGTTTTCCAAAACCCTGTTCCTTATCTCCACACTAAACCGGTTGTGGGCCTACTGGTGTGAATTATTGCAGTTTGAAGGAGGAGGAATGCATCAAAACTTTGAAGCAACACAAAATGGTGTTTGCCGAAGTTCTTAAAGTCAGCATGAAACCCAAACTCTGTTTACTTGGTCTGATTGTGAATGATTCATCGGTACACATTAGTCTAATATAAAAAGTTTGTCTTGTAATAAAAAGAAGGACTCAATGCCCTCCCCTCCAACCACTTGTCATATCGAGACTCTCTTCATTATGCAGTCAATTCTAGATCGATAAAACCCCATCCTGCATTTTTTCTCAACAAATTTCACTCAGGAATACATCAGATTACAGAAGCAAAAAAGGGTTGCATCTCATGTTGACTTTGTGTGCAAGAAAGTTGCAGATTTCTCGCAAATGACCTTGCAGCCAAAGGCTGTAGTTTGTAATATGAATTTCGTCCCTGTGCATGCACTAAAAATATTCATGCTTTTTAAAGCAGGGGACACAGGTAAGGCGTTTGGTGGGCTTATGTAAAAGCAAAAGCCCCAGTAATGAAGCCACAGTCAGCGGGAGGCACTTTGAAGTGCTTTAGTCCTTGTTGATAAGAACTCTGCTGGGACCAGGATAAAGCTGACGGCCAAATTCCCTCTGTCACTCGCATGTCTCAAGGTTACCGCTGCAGCATGGCCAAATGCATAACTGTACACGAAGAACCGTAACGCAGCTGCTATATTTGCCAAAGCATAGGGGATCTTTCCAGAAAGAGAACGCTCTCTTTGATCACATGCCTTTTTTTCTCAAGAGCTCCTGGTGAACACAATGCGGATAAAATTCAATCATGTGTAACAAAGGCGTCAGTCAAGGATTTAATTGAGATGAAAGCATGCTTTGAAGCCGTAGCATCTTAGAAATGGTTTTTGGAAGGCACTGACACATCACGCACACCGCATGCACCACAAACGTTGCGTCACTGAACTGACGTCATTGCACGCTTACTCAAGCGAGGTGCATGCATCTCTCTCTCTGAATCAGCATGTTTCCAGCTCCAGCGCTGGACTGATCTCAACAAACAGGACCACAAACACGGAGTTACTTATTGGTTCTTTATTATGAAGTGAGAAAATGCCCGGTGTTGTTTGTGCTTTACATTGTTCAAATGCTGGGGGAAAAAAACCCAGGGAAAAGAAGTCCAGAAATAAGTTCATTTGATTCTTTACAGCTTGTAGAAATATTCAATTCCAAAGGATTATTTACAAGGCGTCTTGCATTAAACAGTTAGATCTCCTTGTCCGTAAATACAAAAACAGAGGTTCGACTAATACAAGGCCTGTCTACCTGAATTGCTAAGGTTTGTGCTACTATTTGTGTTATCATCTTTTCAAAAAAAGTCTGAAATGTTCTCAAAGAAGTGCTTTTCAAAGATCAATCAGCTGTCCGTGTTGCAGCGTTCGATCTCCTACGACAGCGTTCCCAGGTTTGCGCTGCTACGTTCTAAAACTACGTTATTAAATAAGAGGCAGGCAGTGCATAACCACTTACAAAAGGACCCTATATCCCGTCCCCCCCGCCCCATCCCGTGGAAGTATCCGCTAATACTACTCTGGCATTTCCCTGATATTTAACTTCTGAACGACTACTGGTAGTATTGGATAAAATTGTGATTAAAAATGCTATAGTTATTACTCGTTTTAGCTTTTAAAAATACCATGCATTATTGCTCTATTCTTCATCATGACTCCCGAGAAATATTGCCGACGGATGCTATCTAGGTTTTGGCAAAAAATCCAAAGCTTCATAAAATTGGCATAGATTTCATTAGTAGTAGTATTTTTTTTGTTTTTCTTCATTTTTTTTTGTTTTTTTTTTTGTTTGTTTTGTTTTTTTGTTTGTTTGTTTTTTTGCATGCAACAAATTTATAAAGTGGCAACCAAAAAATAAAATATTCAGAAAGTGGCAAATGCTTTGGCATATTGATGACGAAGGCTTGGCAACTGAACGACAAATTAAAGTGCAAATAAATATATAAATACATAAATAAGTCAATGAATAAATAGTTTTACCTCAATGCTGAACACTTTTGTGGCCACTGGCAGCAGTACAATATTATCCAATACTTAGAAAAGGTTTGACCTTTCGAGAGAAACAAAGACATTTTCAATGTCCTCTGAGTTTTGGCAAAACAGGTGGAATTTGGGCTCTGAATACGTGAACAGCGGGAGAAAGAGTACACTTAGAAAAGAAAAGTTAAGGTACATGCGATTAATCCTCGTGGTTCAACGGCATGGTTCACGCTTCCAGGGGGCTCAGAGGGGCGAACGCTCCCTTGAAGCAGGCCGACTCGTAGTGCTTGTTCAGGTAGGACTTTAGGGCAAAGGTCTTGTTGCATCTCTTGCACTTGTAGTGCTTAAAGGCCGAGTGTGTCTGCATGTGCGCGCGCAGGTTCGAGCGGTCGGCGAACGCCTTCCCGCAGTGCGCGCATCCGAAGGGCTTCTCGCCTGTGTGCGAGCGCATGTGTCCCTGTAAGAGCCAAGGCCTGCTGAAGGCCTTGCCGCAGATGTCGCACTTGTGCTTGAGGTCGTGGGTCAACAAATGCATGGCCATGGCCGGCATGGAGACGTAAACCTTCCCGCATGTGGGGCACTTCTTGGCCATTTTGCTGTCCATGCTGCGGTGCGTCTGCTTGTGTCTGCTCAGGTTGGAAGACGTGGCGTATGTCTTTCCGCACTCGTTGCACGTGTGCCGCTGATGGCTCCTCGGGCTGCTGATGGCTTTTCTCCTCGACCTCCCGTCCGTGATGAAGAAGGCGTCCACCGTGTAGCCCTCGCTGACCGCGTTGTCTCCGTTGATGTAGCCCGAGGAGATCTCTGACTGCGGGCTGTCGGGCTGGTCCGAATCCGGCGCTCCATAATCGCTGTGGATGCTGTCGTAGATGGGTCCGGGCGAGGGCACCTTGATGCCGTTGTCGCTCTCGCCGTCATACGGGGCCGGGGTCAAGTAGTCGCTGATGTACCCTGAAAAGAAGTTCAAACGCGTCCTCCATCAGACAGAGGTTTTCTACATGAACCCACATGCGCATGCAAAAAAAAAAAAAAAAAAAAAAAAAATCAATAGCAGCTCTCCATTTCAATTAGCGTGGCAACCCAATGGTATCGCTTCGGTTATAATTGCATTGAAATTAGGTCGATGTGTACGGAATGCACGAACGATATAAGAGCATGCATGAATATGTCTGCTTATGCAAGTGTATGCAGGTTATGTAGAGCGTGAATAATAACATGAAACATGATCAAGCGTTCGCTTAATAGACTGCGTGCGTGGATAATTCCATGACACGTTTCGATAACTGCCAAGTACTTGTTGCTAGCGCTGCGTTTTCTAAAATAAAATGCGCCTTAGAATGCGTGCTTGAAAGAGCGCAAGACCTGAAATGTGCCGACTCGACAAAAACTGCTGCGCCTCACGGTGTTAAACACAATGTGACCGTGGGTCAATGCCGAGGTTATGATTATAAACCATCAAACGTCGGTATGCATGCACATTGCGTGTAAGCGATGTTTATGCGAGGTCAAATAAAACAAATTACCTTTCTCGTGAAAGCGCAGGCTGAGGTCTGCCCTGGATCTGCCATAGGAGCTCTCCAGATCAGCGGATGAGAAATCATCAAGCTTAACCTTTTTGACCAGGAAAGACCTTGGCATGTTTCAGGTTGAAGGGGAAAAACACTCGTCCACCGGTCGAATCGCTCGCTTTTCCTCATGCAACGTTGGAAAAAATACGTTTTTTTATTTTATTTTTTTATTTTAGTATCGTTCCTTTTCGCTGATGCCGAGATTCGGATGCCAGCACAGGGTTACGGCAGACCCTCGAGCCCCTGAAAGCGCTTGTGTTGATGCAGCGCGACGCCGCGATGCTTTCGGCAGAAATGCAACTTCAGCACTGGACAGCTCCCGTTCGGCGGCGCGTATTCAGCACTGGACAGCTCCGCTCTCTCTCGCTCTCTTTAGTTCCGCTGGGACCTTTCACGACGATCGTATCTTCCAGCTTCGAGCTTTAAGTTTAAACTAACTAGTCCTCTAGTTTCCGAGCTGCTTTTCTACCCCTAAAGACACAGAAAGGACAGTGAAACAGCTGAGTCTGCGTCAGCCTGCTCGCTCCCCTCTCTCCTGCTTTATCTCCCAGCTGTTCCGTCTGAAGGCGTCGGGCTTTCTGAAGTCTGTTGATCAGCTGTTGGGATTTATATGGCTGCGATCAGGTGGGAAATGAAGATGGAAGTACTTAATTTAATCCATAAAAAAATCTCACGGGACAAGCATTGAACTGCCTGACTTAATGACGCTGTGAGACGTCCACGCCTTCGCCAGATTTTTTCACGACGCCTGAAATAAAACAGAAGGATTTATTTATATCATATATATTGTATCATATTTTTTTTTTTTATAAATTACGATCATTTAAATGTAACCAAAAATATGTTTAAATTAATAATGTTGTATATATATATAAAAAACTAATTCCAAGTGTTCATACTCAGTTAATCATCTTGTTTAATATTCAGTTGTTTTGCGTTTTAAAAAAAAAAAACTGCCCTCCCGCGCTGCGTATTCGCGTGCTGCTTTTGACGCAAACCACTAAATCAACAACTAGCTGTGGCCTCAGGCTTTCAGGTCATTCTTTTACATCACGGTCTATAAACCAATGGCTTTCTTTTCATGCAAATCACACGAATTGGGTACCAGAAGGTCCGTTTCCTCAATGATTCCAGTAGGAGCCATATGTCCGCAATTAACGCGGATCCTGGAGCTGTAGTACACACTGTTGTCTGACATCGTGTTCTCATTGTTCACTCCTTCAATGGGACGAATAAGGACGTCCCGCAGTTGGATTGCCATTTCACAAACATTCAAACCTGGAAAGAAAGCGTTATCGTGGTAGATGCCTCTTTGCACTCGTGTCTGTGGAGAATCATTATACATGTCCATTGTATCACACGCACAATTTCACTGCATTCTTACAGCTTGATAGATGATCTTTAAAATAAATGTAAAACAAATTCTGTCAAATAATGAATTAATTGCACTGTGCCATTTAGAAATAAATGAATAAACTTGAATATATATTTGGGGTAATTATGCCTTCATAAAGGCATGATTTGACATTACAAACACAAGGTGGAGAAACTAAAATAAAGAGAATTTAACGCTGATATATTTAACAAAACAAGATAAAGCAGTTAAAAATAACACTTTAGCTTGTCCTTGAGTCAAAAAAAAGGGAAAAATGCAATAACCTGTGGATGCATCTTCAAGACTTTTTAATAAAACCCTCTCAACTAAAATCTAAAAACATATAAGGATTAAAGACAAAATGCAATCTTTCATATATTTTCTTTCCAGCAAAGGACTGAATACACAGAGATGGGGACAGGCCCAAAACATTTTATTTTACACATGTAAATGAGGGACAGAAATGGCTCTTGTTTTCTAGAATGGCTTCAGTATTCATGTGCATGCATGTGTGTGTAACAGTTAGACCAGCATGCAGTGAGTATGTAGGACACTGTTGCACAGCCGCTGACATTCCCAAGCGCGCAGGGAGGACGGCGGCAGCAGCCCACGGCGACCTGACGTGTTTATGGGGGGAGAAGGACGTTCGCACACGGAGGCTTCCCGGGAAGTGCTGACATCAGCTGGAAAAACACAGGCGAAAATATTGAAGTGCGCCTCATTTGCATAATAATAGTCTACGGTGTGTTGAGACACACCGAACAAACGTCTCATCGGAGTTGAAATCAAAAGGACTTCATTGACATTTAATTCTCACGTACGCCGATTTCAATGAGACCGATTCGAATCAGTACACAGGGCACTTCTGGAGCATGTTGGGAAGGACATGTGGAAGGTCAAAGGGAGGATATTGTATAAATGCACTGTATATGTCTGTATAACCCTAATATGTACACCTTTTTGCTATATTCACAAGAAGTGTCTTTTCATTTGATTTTCCTTAAGGTGTCTTTGAATGCATTTAGTTTAGCTATTTTTATAGTTTGGGGGTTTAGTTTGCATACATGGGTCAAAAACATTTTTAATATCTTCATTTTCTATATATAAGTACATA
>CM074448.1:29364109-29484109 GCA_037101425.1 Elopichthys bambusa
CTGAAGCGGTATCATACAACACTTTAACACACGGAAAAATGATTTTGGTTTCTCAATTTCCGAGAACATTGGGATTTATTTGGGGTTATGAGAAACTCAAAGATTGTGTGTATTGCAGCAAGCGCACAATAAGGCCATTACATGAATGTTATTGGTACAGTAATTGTCTGTTGAAAAAATACAATGTACACTCTACTTCTGAAAGAATAACACAGAGCTGTGCAAAACCTAAATGCTTAGCCATCAATATTTTAGCTTTATTTTAGTATAATTCAAGCCAAATTCAGACATAGTGCTATTATTACGGAGCAAACATCTTATGAGTAAAGCACAATTGTTTCATAAAAGTTTGCTTATGGCTTTAGCGCTGGAGAATAGCAGTCTCTACAACAGCTCCCGGTACATCCGGAAGAACAGACCGTCTGGGAAGTTGCTTTGTCAGCGAGCTGACACACTAAAGTGATCGGACGGATCATCAAAAGTTATAAAGACCTCAGAACAGCCTTTGTCTTTTCAGAAGATGCGACTCTAGACTTCTGATTCATTCTGCTGAACGCAGCGATTTCTTTGGTGAATCAATGCAGGCGAAACAAATCAAGTCAAGTTTATTGTCACTCCTCTATCAAAGACCAGCTCCACCACATAAGAAAAAAATGCTTTCGCAAATCATTATAAAAATAGTCAGTTATGACCAAAAGTCAGTTTCATCCTAATTATGACTTTTTATTTAATAGTTATGAGATAAATAGTCAAAACTTGGATAAGTTGAAATGAGAAAAGTAAATTATGACAAATAGTTTTTTCATAATTAACACTTTGTATGTCATAATTTCAACTTTTATCTCATCATTATGACTTACGTCATAATTCCGACTTTGTCTCATAATTGACTATCATAATTTACTTTTATCTCATAATTATTTACATATTTTTTCTTTTTGTCTAATAATTGACTGATCTCATAATTATGGGATAAAAAGTCGAAATTTGGACTATTCAAAATTCAATAAATTGTCATAACAATGACTTAGTATATCATAATTTCTACCTTTATCTCATCATTATATTCTCATAATTTAGACTTTTATCATCATTTTGACCTTTTATCTGATAATGTTGACCTTTTAATTTATAATTTTGACTTTATCTCATAATGGACTAGCTCATAATTATGACTTATCTCATGATTATGACTTACGTTATCACTTTAACCTCATAATTTTGACTTTTTATCTCATAATGTTGACCTATTATCTGATAATGCTGACCTTTTAATTTATAATTTTGACTTTATCTCATAATGGATTAGCTTATAATTATGACTTATCTCATGATTATGACTTACGTTATCACTTTAACCTCATAGTTTTGACTTTTTATCAGATAATTTTGACTTTTTATCTGATAATTTTGACCTTTTATCTCATAATTTTGACTTTATCTCATAATGTTGACCTTTCAATTTTTTATTTTGACTTTATCTCCTAACTGACTAACTCATAATTATGACTTGCATTATGACATCTCATAATTTTGACTTTTTTATCTAATAATGGAAAATTTTATTTCATAATTATGATTTTCCTAAGCATGATTTTTTTTTTCTTATGTGGCAGAAAAGGGCTTCTCATTAGAGTGAGGGAACAAAATGAAATCTGGTTTGTTCAAACCTTTTTTTGATCCATTCATTATTTGTTTGTGGAGGCAGCGATAAGAACAAACCCCGAACACTAAGTATCAATCCTCAGTGTGTAACTCGTCCAGCAGTGTTTGTGCTACAGACATAAATGCTACTTTACAAAATCATCAGATTTAACGATTTATGCCTAGCAATGGACCAAATCATATTAAGCTTTTGCAGTATAATGTAAGGCAAAGAAAAACAGGTGCAGTATGTGTAGAAGCAGGTTCAAACCGCCTGCAGGCCTTTTATTTCCACTGTTACTCCTAATGGAGAGTTTAAACTTAATCTCACAGGAGCGTCACCCTTCATCCAACGCTTCAGTGCTCATGAAGATAGGGAATCCTCCGTGGAGGACCTTTTGACCTGTACCCTCCTGACCCTCTACGCTCCAGTGGTCATTAGAGGGGACGGGACGGGACGGGCCGCTCTCTCCCTCCCAGCATGCATACACTCACACATGGGGCTTCTCTTGAGAAAATCAGCTATCAGTCTAATCTGTGTGGCTCGGGAGGCTTGAGAGACATTAATCTTATTTGTCATAACCGGTCTCCAGGGAACAGACCCCACCGGCCCGACCCACGGCCCAACTGGAGGGGAAAGGGGGGCGCGCCCCGGGAAACCCCATATCGCACTCGTGCAGTCCCTGAAGATAATTAGATGTGAGAGTTAAAGAAACTATGAGGGGGACAAAGGCAACATTATGTAGATTACATTTCGTTTTGGCCCTTTTGAGAGCGAGCGGAGAAGATTAAGAAAACAGGGGCATGCGGACAGGCTGATAAACCTGCTTCAGTTCAGACAGCCGTGGATATATTCGTCAAACTGATGGTTATTTTGGTCAGTCAAATATGCTGATTTGACGAAGTGTTCCTAAAAACGTAAAGGTTAAAGCTATTTAATCCAGTATTTCTCCAACTGGTGGATCACGTTTGTTCTGATGGGTTGTGGACAGCAGGAAAAACAGCTAAATGCACATAATACAATGCAAATAACCTTATAATTGTGTATAGTTAGGATAGATAATATCACACTTATCATGAAAGGATGGTTATCCAATCATATGGTATTTGGGTGCAAATTCATCTGTTACTTAAAGAAAGTTAAATAGAGATGCAACGTAAACATGCAAAGAAAAACTACCCAGACTATGTTAAATTCAGACTGATTAGCAACATGTCATTCAGTTCTCATTAAATGCAAGATATGCTAGAAATGTACAATGTAAGTCACTTTGGATAAAAGTGTCTGCCAAATGCATGAATGTAAATGAGGATAAAAGTGGTTTTGTGCTCTGAAATATTGGCAACTGAGAGCATAAATCCAGAATAACTGAACTTTTAAAAACTCAGTAATAAACATGTTTCAGTGTTTGATTTTTAAGTACATTTTTGTTTACTTTTCTATGATAAACAATTGGGTTTTCTAATCTAATAAATGTTGCATTTTTGTGGTTAAAAAATGATTTTGTGCTGTGAAATATTGGCGGCTGGGAGCATGAAACAATAAAAACTGAAGAAACCTTTAAACCCAGTTATAGAGACATTTCAATGTTTAATTTTAAGGACATTTTTGTTTACTTGGGTTCCCACTAAAAACATTTTGTTCCTGACGCACAACCAGTTGAAAAGCAAAAGCATTCATCTAATAAACATTACAGAAACTAAAACCAGTATGAAATGGTCTGAAATCAGCATTAATCAGCGTGGCGCACACAACAGTTGAAGACGACCAACAGTGGCAGCCGACAATTTGAGCCGAACATGGCCGGAGGCTGAGGACAGTTAAGACCTCTTCTGTTCTGTGACCTTTAATTGGGACAATGCCGCATCCACAGCTCTCTTTGTCTTTCGGACTGTGGAGGCATCATTAAGGCGGTGTGTGGGCGCAGAACTGAAGCCAGCACTGTCATTGTCATTAGCAGAGTCCGGCGAAAGATGTGTGAAGACATCCAGGCCACTGCGTTCAATGAAGAACAAATAAAGAGAGCAGGACAAAGGAAGGCCAACTGCTAAATTGAGGGTACACATGTGGAGCGGAGAACTCTAACCTGTTTTACATAGAGCCGATCAACAGGGGAATAGGGCGGATTAGCATTTTTATTGCGCAGCGAAAAGCCCCAGCATCCTCCGTCGTGTCACCTGTCCCATGCCTCCGAGGCTCTCGGATGGCGGCGAGCCCCTGGCTTTCGCTCAACGTATACGGCCACTTGTGTAAGCGCGAACACGTGTGGTTTGCCTGCAGATTATGCATGTGTATGAGACATGGATGATTTGTGAATAACATCAATAAAATGTTTCTTCCCTGAGGAAATTTATTTTGTAGCTTTGTGTTCTCAATTACGTTTCACTGAAATAAAGAGAATGAAATGTTGAGTACAGGTAGAGCTATAACATTCATGTGAAAGGTTTGAGTTCATATTATTGAATTGAGTTTCATATTAATATTTAGGGAGCTCATACAGTATGAAAGAAAAATCATAATTGAGATATCTGATAATATCTCATTTTTTTCTCCTAAAAAGCAATGAGATTAATTAGAGAGGAAATGGAGACTTTTACCGTTTTTTCAGATTTTCGACCCCTCAGTAATCTTGCATGTCTCATCTTGAGTTTCAGAAGAGATCTTAAAGTCTCTAACTGTGCCAAAATATAAAAGTATGCGATTTAATCTCAATATAAACTCAAACAAAATGGTCTGGACTGCTCTCTACATTCCTTTTGTGTCCTACATTGTGTCTCTTATTATATAAAGGTGCATTTTGGGCAAAGCAACTTTACATTGCATTTTTAGTTCTTGCATCCTTGGGAATCGAACCCACGTCCCTGGCATTGCTAGCGCCATCCTCTACTGGAGTGTTGCCAAGTCTGTGGCTTTTCCGTGGAATTGGGCTACTTTAACACTGTTGCCGCGGATTGTTTTTCATGTCAGCGGGTTGAAGTGACCCCAAATGATATTTAGCCCCTGGAATGCGAATTTTACCCTGCCAAAAAGCGGATTGGGCTAGTTTTGAGTATTAATTGGGCGGGTTCTGTTGTGAAAACCTGGCAACCCTTACTGTTTGAACCTCATACATCTTATGATATAATATGAGAATGATGTTATTTTCTCTATATTAGCAGACTCCCTACAATGGCATTTCCCTAACACCAATAAATGTTGATCATGGTCCTATAACACATTGCTTTCCTGCAATTTGTCCCATATCAGCTTATAAACCAATACGGACCGGTGCCCCAAATCACCATCATCTCTTTTGGGTCTGTTTCAGTTAGTCTTTCCCTAAGCAAACAGACTCTCAAAAAGGGATATTTTATTTCTCATATGTCGTTCTCAGATGTACGTTTCGTTTAAGTATAAACTTTGTCTCAGATGTTACTATATTGCACTTAAAATTCCGTAGGAGACATAAAAATAGACAAATGAGTCAATTATTGTCACGATGGGCAGTCAACCAACCCATCCCTTGGAGTATTTATTAAGCATTTATCAAGCTAATTTCACTGTGTACAACAAACTTTTCCTCGTGTGGTCCTGCCACGAGTCCATTTTGCTTTTAAATTATTGTCTGATGAGGGAGATTACAGTATACCAACCTGAGAAACATATTTCTTGACAATATTTCAGCAATCATGTCGTGTCTGATTTTTTGTTTGGAATCTGAACAATGCCTGACTTTCGAATGAATCACAGTTTGTAGTCGGTTCTTTCCAGTGAATCAGTCAAACGGTGCTCAAAATGGTTCACGATGAATTCCAAATCATTCGAACAGAAGTGATTCGTTCACTTAAAAGATTTGTTCAAAAACACCGAACAAAACACCACAGCTCATTCACTGACATCTTGAATCGTTTTTAAAACAGTTTCTCCTGCTGGAAAACTGGATAACATATATAACAAAATAGCGCTGGATAAAGTGTATATTTTTATCAGCATGGAAACAAAATTTACAAATGCAGTCCTGTCGTTTGTCATCGACGAAGGCATTTTTAATCAGTTCAACATCTGCACGTGCTACAGGTAAAGACATTTAAGACCTAAATAGTAGCAAAACACTATATAACAGCCAACAAGTAGGCCTACTTTGGTTTAAAAAGTCCATGGTACTAATAGTAATCATTCAGTACCGTAATATTGCCATCCGATACCGTCCATGTACCGTGGTATTTCCACAGTATGAAATTTTGACGTGATGTGAATAGAGATGTTTTGTGACTCAGTTATGTTAATGCTAGCACTTTGTTGTAACTTTGTGTATTGCTGTTTGTTATTATGATATTTATGAATAACATGGCATGTATTTTGGATATCTTTTTTATGCACATTAAATTTGTTAGTAATAAAAAAGCCAATTTCTGTGTTTATCCTCAGTGTTTTACCTAGAGTACCAATTGATACATGACTGGCACTGGTTGGCTTACATTATGTAGTATAGAGCTGTAAATTGATTCTATATAATAACATATATAGCATATTAGATCAGATATGGTCTTGGGTGAATGTGATGAGAAATGTTTACTCATATTGAGATGTTGAAACATCAAATCTAAGACTTCTGATTGCACACTTTGGTATCTCTGCATGTCTGATCACACTCTTCTCAAACTTTAGAGGAGACACATTGCTGTCTGTGAGAATCAATTGAGATATTAAACAGATCTCATTTGTGATTTTCTTTCCCACGGCTTCACACATCGTCTACCACCTGAGGAAGACGCTGTGATGGAAATGGGCCCTGTTTTCAGCCAATCAGGTGTTCTGCTGCCCCACGTCCTCTTCGTTTTCACCCACTTCTCTCCATTACGTTGGTGCTCGGGCTTTTGATGAGCCGAGTGCGTTCGTATCGAGTGTCTGGGTCGGAGGAAGATGGGGGCAGGCGGAGTGGTTTAGTCTCTGAGAGATGAAGTGACTGCCGTAGTGTCGGTGTAGTGCAGTCAGCGGAGGTTTGTGTTGCTCGAGCAATCTCATTATCCCTTAAATGGGAGACGCCGAGTCTATCAGTGTCGGGAGACTGACATCAGATAGGGGGAACGGGGGCGTCCGTGGCTCTCCATGTAAATAACCTTGCTTCCCTTCGCTCTGTCTGTCTCTCTCTTTCCTCAACAATCTTTTGAGAGCGTTAAGCCGCTGTTGGCACGTTCAGAATATATACTGAAAAGCATGATATATCAGTAACATACTGGCTATATTGGTCAATATTGGATATTTATTTGTGCACACTCATTTCCCATACTTGTACATTCAGCCTGTGTTATTTTAACAACCTGAAGCCTTTTTACTGACTGCAGCATAAACCTGTTGAAACATCGTTCAGTGAGTCAGAGTTAATTATCCAAGAGCTGTCTCTCATTTGATTGTCATGGTTTGATACTCGTCCATGTTTGCGTTTCAAACACAGAGCACAAAACACTCAAAAAGCAGAACTGAGTGAGCACAAAATCAGTTATAATTATGCCTAAAACTAGGCTTTCAGTTGATTGCAAATTTATTGCATGACATGTCAGTTAACTGGTCATATATACATTATAATTAATAGACATCACATATGCAGATAAATGTCTTTGACCATTGCTTCATGTTTTGTTGTTTTTCAGTATTTTGCACTATGAATGGCACATGGTCATTATGTTTTATTTTCCGGTGATATATAAATAAAGAAGAGAACCAAATATTATATTAAATGTTAAATGCCATGGATGAATATTTACTGAGTAATCCACTGTTTTGTAGATGGGCGTCAGAATGACACTTTTCAGAGCCAAATTATAAGTAAAGAGGGATGACTTTAGAAAGATGGCAGCATTGTTGTTTTATTTTTACACAAAGATAAGTAGGTCTTTTAGTAAAACCTCTTCACTTTAGCAATCCTTGCATTACAGAAATGAGAAAATGCACTTTTCATGATTTTCTTTTCCCAATGTTGCATGCCTGTAACTCAAGAAATATTAAAGATATCTTAATATCCTTTTCGGTTTTGGTTTAATTAAAATTTCCTGATAATTTGCTCACCCCCATGTCAATCAAGATGTTTGTCTTTCTCTCTTCAGTCGAAAAGAAATTAAGGCTTTTAGGGAAAACATTCCAGGATTTTTCTCCATATAGTGGACTTCACTGGGGTTCAACGAGTTGAAGGACCAAATGTCAGTTTCAAAGAGCTCTACATGATCCCTGACAAGGAATAAGAGTCTTATCTAGCAAAATGATTGGTCATTTTCTAAAAAAAAACCAAAACTTTTTAACCACAAATGCTTGTCTTGCACTGCTCTACGATGTGCCACGCATTACGTAATCACGTTGGAAAGGCCACGCGTGACGTAGGCTACAAAGTGTCTACAAAGCAAACGTGCAAACAGCCTTTACAAAAAAGGTAAAACAACGAAGTTGGAGGAGTTTTTCGCCCTATTGCGGTACTTCCACCTACATCACATGACCTTTCCAACATGATTATGTAATGCGTGGAGCATCACAGAGCAGTGCAAGACGAGCATTTGTGGTTAAAAAGTATATAATTTATTTATTTATTTTTTAGAAAATGTCGATGGTTTCTCTAAATAAGACTCTTATTCCTCGTCTGGGATCGCGTAGAGCTCTTTGAAGCTGAAACTGACATTTGGACCTTCAACCCGTTGAACCCAAGTCCACTATATGGAGAAAAATCCTGGAATGTTTTCCTCAAAAGCCTTCATTTCTTTTCGACTGAAGAAAGAAAGACATGAACATCTTGGATGACATGGTTGTGAGTAAATTATCAGGAAATTTGAATTCTGAAGTGAACTAATCCTATAACAAACTTTTCTTTTGGTATCTTCATTTTTAAGGCCCTATATTGTTCAGTTCCAGAGATAGAGGGATGTCATTGTGGCTCAATGAGTAAACTGTTAAACTGTACACATTTTCAGTGATCAAAAATCAAACATGGGTCACTTTGCACACAACTGATACTTTTGTCTTTTAAAGAGGAATGTCTAAAGAACAAATCATGTTGAAACTAGAAATGTATATTGTTCCCTCTATCAAAACAATCGCATAAAACACCTCACTAAGTGCCAAAAATATTGTTTTTCCAAAGTTTGCATGCGTATAACGCAAGAAGTAGCCTATTAAAGATATCTCAATATCCTTCCTGGTTCTTAACAAACTTTTCTTTTGGATTCTTAATTTTCAAGCCTTGTATTATTAAATTCCAGAGATATGGGGATCTCAATGCAGCTCTATGTGCAAATTGTTGAATTTAACCCATTTTTAATGGTTGAAAACCAAATATGGTCTCTTTGCATGGTCGGGTAATTAAACCTTGCGCTCTGTTCCTAGCTGTTGTAGGCTACTCGTACGTTTGTTTTTAATGCATTAATGCATTGTCTATAATTAATGAAACAAACACATTAAATTGACGGCTCTACTAAAACATGCACTCATTCATACTTGTTCATGTGCGTAGTTTGTGCGATTCTCTGTGTTGTGTTTTTCATTGTCTGCCTCTGTATCATGTGCTGGTCCCTGCGGAGGAGGCCTGCATGCCGTAATCAGTGATTTGGATGCAGAATGCAGGTCTGCAGCACTGCGGATGCATGCTGTGCTGTGCAGGGTTTTTTGGCAGCGTGCATCACTGTAAAGCAGACGCACTTCACCTTGTGTCACGCCGTCACGCGCCACAACTGTTAGGCGTCGACGTCAGGGTTTTATGCCATCTGGAGCCGAGATTTAGCCCGAGACAGAGACTGGTGCATCACAGCTGATTCTCGCATTCATCCAGACTGGCAGGTCACCACAACAGATCATATAAACATGATGTTTCACTGTCCTCTGCGCTCTGCCAACACAATTTTATTGCTCAGAAGTCGCTCTTTTATTGCTCGGGAGACTTAATAGAGTTCTCATTTTTGTTGTTTCTTGTAAAATTATTTGAGAAACAAAAATACAGTCAATAGTCATCATGCAGTAAGAGTATAGAGCTATAAAATCACTGCCCTGCACATTTTACTTTCGCTTTCAAATTAGCACCAATTCGGAGGCGGCAATTGCTTTAAAATCTTGGATTATTATTATGAAAAACACAACAACTAGAAGAATAACAAATCCTTTGCAGGTTCCCTATTAGCACTGGGTTTAGAATCCAAAATACTGCAAAAATCTCCCGCCATCGTCTTGTCAGTCAGCTCCTCACGCTCGTAATAAATGAAATCTGACTTCTGCTGCTGATCTGTGCTGTAACTCTCGTTCAGCTCACGCTGCATTGAGCAGATGCGTTAATTGTAGTATCTGTTTTCTAACTGAAATAAATGATTTTTATTACTATAAAACATCAAAACAACGGTGGGGGGCGGTGCCGCGGTGGGCAAGTGATGTAACTGGTGTCGCGGCTGAACACCAGTAACACCGTCAACACTGACTATCACAGCAAGCCTAGCTGAGTTAAATAAAACTGTCTAGTAGGTTGGTCAAACATTTAACCCAGCTGCTGGGTTTGTCCATATTTAACCCAGCTTGTGTTGTTTTTAACCAAGCAGTTTTCGAGTGTAGGAGAACCAGTTGAAATATTAGAAAGAGCTGTGTTTTTGTTTTGTTTTTCTCTGTTAGAACTGTTTTTACTGACACTTTTCAGTATTAATCATCTGTATTTCTCCCGGCTCGTCAACCATCTTGGCCTTTTACTGAGCTTTTTGCTATGCATTTAGGGTTAGCCTTTGCTTCAAAGGGTGCATGTGATGCAAAATTTCATATCTTAGAAGAGTGTGTAATGTTGTTGCCTACCTTTTGTAACTGCTTTGATGTCGGCAACACACCTATGATGCCTAAAAAATGCTGTCTAGGTAGGCAGCTCACTAGGTTTTGTAAAAGAGCAGTCTGACAATGATTGGCAGACGATGATTTGACGTTGGGGAGTTATGAATGTATGTGTGTGTGTAGGTCAGCCGTTCTCTGCTATCCTCCAGATGGCCCAAGTGACGTCAAATATGTGTATGTTTGAAGATGGAGAGGATGGAAGATACACACTCTATTAGACATGTGCTCCTCAAACATCTCCATGTAAACATCTGTGGAGACATGACAGCGTCAGATTAATCACTGCAGTCTGGAACACACCGCTGTGCCACACACACGCCAATGTGTGTGTGTGTGTGCTGAATACTAATGCAGATTAGTTTCATCTATATCCGGCTGTCTGTGTTTGGACACCCTCCATCTTTTGCATATTGACAAAATGCTTTCCTGCGGTGTCGTTGACTCAAACTGTACGGGACACTATTGTAGCACAGTTACGCAGATCTGTTTATATGGCATGGAAAAATGCAACCTAACTACAGCTGTGCATAGTAATATAAACCACATAGCATTAGCAATATAAATTAGCTGAGTAACTTTTTAAAAAGCGGGTAAAATTCTTCCTATATTTTTTGTTGACGACGTCAGAAGTCCGTCCATATAAACTTTACTGAGAAACAATGCTCAAAGAAAATACAAATCAAACTAACCATATAATTGTGGATACTATAGTTCGGAGGATTGTGAAGTAAATAGATTATTCAATGGCTGATTTAAAGGACATTTTTGTTTACGTCTGGGTTGTAATATACTTGAGAACCAGCTCTTATAGTGTAGATCACTGTATATTAAAGTTTTTAAAAGAAGTCTTTTATGCTCACCAAGGCTGCATTTATTTGATCAAAAATACAGTAAAAACAGTAAAATTATGAAATATTATTGTAATTTAAAATAGCTGTTTTCCATGTGAAAATATAGTAAAATGTAATTTATTTATTTGATGAAATGTTGAATTTTTAACATCATTACTCCAGTCTTCAGTGTCACATGATCCTTCAGAAATCATTCTAATATGCTGATTTGCTGAAAGTTCAAAATAATTTATTTGAAATCTAAATCTTCTGTAACATTATAAATGTGTTAACTGTCATTTTTGGATCCTACTGGAATTTTATGCATCCTAGCTGAGTAAAAGTATTAATTTCTTACTTACTTAATCATACTGATCCCAAACTTTTCAACAGTAGTGTATATATTTCTTTTGTTTTGCAGAAGCCCGCGGCTCAAACAGCATCGGTGGACAGTAAGTGAATGGTGAGTTTTATCATTTGCATTTTATTTACTTTTTATGATTTTTATTCCCATTGCAGAAGAAGCCAAACTAACACTCCAAATTACTGTCTTCAAACTTCCATTTGCATTTCATTGTTCTTGAATGCACCTTGGAGATTCCCATATTCATAATGGAACTGCAATGTCATAAAAACGTTTATTGTGTTTCAACTGCCTTTCGCAGGGAGCACAGAGGGCCCGTCACCTCACGAGCGAGGTTAAAGACGCCATGCGGCAACATCGCAGATTAATCCCCGCATCTCCGCCCGTCAGCGAGAGATTTACGTGCTCTCTGCAGTAAGAAAGAGGCAGGTGAGCGGAGCACCAGGCAGTTGGGTTTGCAATGATGTGTTAATTAGTCCCTGACTGATTCGCACACTGTGGGTATCGTACGTGTGTGTTTGCGCTGTTGGCTGTTTATGGGTTTCCCTCGCTACCTCAGACAGACTGAAGCGCTTGCTTTGTCCTCCTGTACCCAGGTTACTTTAAGTGTTTTTTTTTTTTAGTTGTCTTTAAAAATATCAGGTAGGATTGCATCAGCACCCAGGAGGCACCTGGACTCTCAGCTGAGCGCCCAAGTTTAGCCCGAGGCACGACAGCGAAGGGAATGTTTTGCTTTTGCGTGCACGTACGCTCGCCATCACAGCTGCTAAAACTTCTTTTTTTGCCCGTCATCAAAAGCTCAACTGCGCGCGTGGACCCTGGTATTCATAGTTTTCAGTCACATGACTGCCATGGAGATCTGCAGGGCAAAACATACATAGAACTGAATTACAAACCTGTCAATTTTCCATCTCAAAAGTAGAAAATCAAAACATGTGAAGTTTTGGGCGCTTGTGAATCCATATCCAGCGACTTCTGCAGTATTCCAATCACTAAAAACAGCGGGACGTTCTAAAACGTTTAACGTGAAAAAGTCCCTTGATGTACTAAAACAGTCATATTAAAAGATCAAATTCAGTATAAACGTTCTTGAAGATGCATATTAATATACAGGTGAGCAGATGAGCCCAGAATATGAACGCAATCCACTAAATGGTTAAAGGGATAGTTCACCCAAAAATGAAAATTACCCTATAATTTACTCACCTCAAGCTGTCCTAGGTGTGTATGACTATCTTCTTTCAGAATCAGAGTTATATTAACAAAATATTCTGGCTCTTCCAAGCTTTATAATGGGAGTGAATGGAGGATGAGATTTTGAAGCCCAAAAAAGTGCATCCATCCATCCATCCATCCATCCATCCATCCATCCATCATAAAACGTACTCCACACAGCTCCAGGAGGTTAATAAAGGCCTTCTGAAGCGTCACAAGTCATTTGACTTGCGTCTAAAAAGCGTTAACTTTCGCGATGTTGTACACAATGCCATGACGTTCTACGCTATGTGCTACATTATAACGCATAGTATATCATGTCGTTGTGTACTATATGTCTTGGAAGTTAACGCTTTTTAGACGCAAGTCGAAAGCGTATGGCTGTCACGCCGGAAGCTCGTTATTTTACTTACTTTTCTATAAAGTTTTAAATATGGATATTTTTCTTACACAAGAAGATAGTCATATACACCTGGCTTGAGGGTGAGTAAATTATGGGGTAATTTTCATTTTTGGGTGAACTATCCCTTTAAGTGTTTTCTTTATAATGGTTTTCTTAACGAGAAACTGAGCATTGTTTATTTTCTGGGTTAATCTGCTTGCGTGTACATAGTATGCATTATCAATAAGGTGTATACTGAATTTGGTCTTTTAATATCACTGTCTTACTACAATAGTATTTAGCCCAATCCTGGTAAAAATGACTGGCGGGCAATGGAGGAAAGCCTTCTTTGCCCTCCAGGTGGGCATTCCTATAAGGGTGTGACATTATGTTAAAACTATGAATAGAGCGATCAAACTGCTTATCGCAATTAAAGTTGTGTCGCCGGTTGAGAACCAGTTCTATTATAGTACAGTGATCTACCCGACCGTTCCAAATTTGAGGTCGATAAGACTTTTTAATATGTTTAAAAGAAGTCTCTTCTGCTCACCAAGGCCGCATATATTTGAACAAAATTACAGTAAAATAGTGAAAAATTATTATAATTTAAAATGACTGTTTTCTATGTGAATATATTTTAAAATGTAATTTATTTCTTTGATGTAAAGCTGAATTTTCAGCATCATTACTCCAGTCTTCAGTGTCACATGATCCTTCTAATATGCTGGTTATGCTAGACATTTATTATCATCAATATTGACAAAAGCTGCTTAATATTTTTGTGGTGTTGATCACTGTATTATGTTTTTGTGATACTTTTTTTCAGGATTCTTTGATCAATAGAAAGTTCAGAATATCACTGCATTATTCACTGAAGCTGAAGCAGCTGGTGCCGAATGTGAAACCTTTTGTTCGTCTGCTTGAGAATCTCAAAATATCATCCCAAACATGGCATCGTTCAGAACATCTGCATTTGTTACAGTTGCGAGCCAGACTTCGGTCTTGATGGTTATCGATTGCATAGGATCTGACATTAGCAGAAAATCTCAACTGCAGCTTCCTATTGACAAACAGGTCACAATATACACCATTAGTGCTTCAAACTGTGATTTCATTAATTGTTGTAGGCCTGTCATCAAAAGCGCCACTGCATGCATGAAGTCTGGTATAGAGCGATCAAAGCGATTATCGCGATAGCACTGCATTATTCACTGGAGCAGAAGCAGCTGGTGTCGAATGCGAAACCTTCAGTTGGGACTGCTTGAGAATCTCAAAATATCTTCTCGATCGTGGCCGTCGTCCAGAACCGTCTGCATTTGGAACAGTTGCGAGCCAGACATCTGTTTTGATGGCCATCGATTGCATGATATGCGTAAAAATCAGAATATCGCAACTACATGACAAACAAGCCGATTCTGCTTCACAAAATACGTTGTTAGTGCTTTAAACTGTGATACATTGTTGTAGGAGCGTCGTGGTTGAGTACCAGCTGGATGGAGACTTGGAAACGAACCACAAAGGCCAAATCGCTGCGGGCGCCCGAGCGTGTTTGCCTTCTCTAGAAGTCAGGCTTTTTGCTGTTTGGAAGTCAAACGCCGTTTGGTATGTGTTTGTTTTTCTGGGTCTGTGTGTGTCTGTCAACACAGACGGCTCTCGAGGGGGGACGGCCGTCCTCCAGCAGACAGCCAAAGGGCTAATTACGGAATAATAAGGAGGGAGAGAGGACACATGTGCGGGGCTGCAGCAACCCCCACAACACACACCCGTTACGGCGTGCTCATGTTAGAGGGGGTATCGTTCCAAAAAAGGGGGGTCCCAAAGGTCCCTCTCGCCCGTCCGCACACCTATTGCATCCCTCTGCGCAGGTGCTGAGGGGGCGGAGAGACAATTTCCAGCAGATGATCCTCGCTCACAAAGCCTGCGGCCCCGCAGTCCATCAATACCAGACGGGAGACTGTTATTGAGCCACCGGTCGGCTCTATCTATCACAGGCCGGTGAGGAGCAGGTGCGGGCCGGGCGGGCACCATCAGACCCTGACGACGGGAAGCGCCGAGCGCCGAGGGAGGCCCCACATGCACGTCGCATGCACACTTTTCCAATTTGCCATAATTAGCCCCCACACGGCCCGGGCTCTGACCGGCGGGATCCACGGCCTCTGCTCTGGATCAGCTGCGTTAAACCTCCTGTGACATCTAAACTCTTAATTCATTGCTACATTAACAGAGTCGATTAACATACGCGCGTATCCCCTTGTGGTCTCTTAACGGGCACCTTGATATCCGCCGCCCGTCTGCCCATCACAAAGACAGCGTATAATTGGAGAGGTGTCACAGATGATACACTCCAAACAGCCAAAACAGACACGAAGATCCCAAATGTGACCCTTGTTTAGATGCCAGACGCCTCCAACGGTTATTTAGAGGATATTGCTGGAGAGATTTCACAGCGTAGCGTGCCGTTTAACCAATCAACGAATTATCAGATCCACAATCGGAGGAATCAGCCATATTAGCAGGCAGTTGAAACACAAATGTGTAGCCCTGAGGGTGCCGAGGATTTGATTTGGGAGACGATAACAGCTCGATGAACAAGCTCTGCGGTGCGTCTCCATAGAGGAGCAGAACATGTGCTGCATATCTGCATAGATTAGGGCTTCGCTGCTGCGATTGGGACGTAAACTAATAGTTGGTTTCAAACCTTGGTTTTGTCACTGCTGTTATCAGAACAGTGCAATCTGTTTGAATCAAACTTTACAGCACAGGTCTGTTCTGGTTCCTGCAGACAGCAAGGAAAAACAATGCTCAAAACAGATCAAACTAACTATATAATTGTATATAAATAGGCTTTTATTGTTACGTCAATCAAACTCTACTGTAATTTGACGCAAATTAAAACTACACAAGGCCAAAAAACATTAAATACTTTCAATAAGGATAAAAAGTTTAATTATTAAATGTTTACTAAATCTTGCAATGTATAAGTACAAGAATAAGTATTTTTAGTCTGGAGTGTCGCGTCGCGTCCAAATTTTTTGCAGTTCATATTAATGCATTTTAAAGTTGTGTTATCTAAACTGTGCTATGCTTTTGTTCATCTCTTGTAAGTTGCTTTGAATAAAAGATAATTGCATAAATGTAAATGTAAACATTAAAAGGATAAATACATTTAGTCCACGTCATGTAAATATTTTTGCTGTTCATAGTAATATTAATGCATTTTAATGTTTGATTTATCTAAAATGCAATGTATTAAAAACATTAAATATATATCCATTAATATACATTGAGCGCATTTTGGGATATTGCATAAAAAACGTTGGATGGGAATGCCGAGATGCGCATAAATTCTAAAAATGCACACAAAAAAACTCAATTAAGGCGGATACATTTTTATTCGATAAGAAGACACGCATAAACATAAAAAATAATGTGTTGGCTCTGCAATTTTTATTTTTATTTTTTCAATTTCAAATTTTTTTGAGTTATAACAACTTTGAGTGAATTTACTTCAACCAACAAGCTACACTGAGTTAGAGGAACTTAATTATTTGTAGCATAAAGACAAATTTTTGAGTTGACTGCTCAAAAAAAAAAAAAAAAGTTGTAGCCATGGAACCAAATAATCTTATCTATTTCAGTTCAAATCCACAGCTATCATAGCACATGCTAACATAACTTATTTAACGTATATTTAATGAACAAGTAAGATATTACTTGTTGCTGGCATTGGCACAGTCATTGCTTATAGAGTCAATAGTGTTTACCTTCATGTATCTACTCTTCAGCACAATGGAAACCACAATAACTTCAACATTACAGAAACTCTTTTAAATGTCAAACATAACAGCAGTAAAGAGTTAGTTCACCCAAAAATGAAAATTCTGTCATACCCTCCTGTCGATCCACACCTGTAAGACCTTCGTTCATCTTCAGAACACAAATTAAGATATTTTTGATGAAATCCGAGAGGCTCATCCATAGACAGCAATATAATCAACACTTTCAAGGTCCAGAAAGGTACTAAAGACATTGTTAAAACAGTCGACGTGACTGCAGTGGTTCAACCTTAATTTTATGAAGCGACGAGAATGCTTTTTGTGCGCAAAAACAAAACTAAAATAACAACTTTATTGAACAATATCTTCTCTTCTGTGTCCTTCTCACACGTTGTTTACATCCAGCGCTTCCAGGTTCTACGCCGACTTATTATTGGCCGCATGCGTCGTGCTGCTCACGTGATCAGCTTTGGCCAATACTGATCCGGCATTCAAACGTAAACTCGGAAGCGCTGCACTGTGCTTACTGCGTCAATTACATGAGGATAATGACAGGGAAGAGAAGAGATTGTTGAATAAAGACGTTATTTTTGTTTTGTTTTTGCGCACAAAAAGTATTCTCTTCGCTTCATAACATTAAGGTTGAACCACTGCAGTCACGTCGACTGTCTTTAATACCTTTCTGGGCCTTATATTGCTGTCTATGGATGAGTAATTTGTGTTCTGAAGAAGGTCTTACAGGTGTAGAATGACATGAGGGTGAGTAATTAATGACAGAATTTTCATTTTTAGGTGAACGAACCCTTTAAACACTAACAGTCTTTCTCCTCACTAAAAACAAATAAATTAGCACTTAATGTCAACATTTATTCTTCTTATCCATAGAAATCCACTGCCTAATTTCCGAAGTTATCAAGACAATTTCATTACGTTACTACAACCTAATTTAATAAAAATAGCCAATTAACACAGAACTGATTACTGATGTAATGATCAACATTATTATGTCAACAGAATTCTACAAAATAATGTTTGCAACTTAAAAGGTTCAATTAAAACAATACATTTGAATTTTTAACTATACATTTATTTAAGTTGTGGTAATGTAACAGCTCCCCTGAATTACTTTTTAGAGTGATGGAAATACTTTTACAGAATAAAAGTGGCAAAAAAAACAATGTGGCGTTGTCTCAGCAGAGGCTTTGATTGGATAACTGGACTAACCAGCAGACCAATCGCATCACAGCATCTCAGATGTTGGTTTGGTGGTTCTGAAATGCCTGAGCCAAAGTCTGTCATCAGAATGATTTGGTTTAATACCCTCTAGAAGCGTCTCGCATAATTGCGTTCCCAAACACCAGCATCCGAATGCAAGATCACATGACAGTGTTTCGTCTGCCACTCTTGAGACGCAACTCATTTATGCACTGTAAAAAATCTGTAAAATAACATAAAAAGTACTGGCAGCTCATTACCTGGACATTATCCAGTAATTTTACGGACATTTCCGTTAATCCTAAAACACAACTTAATGAAGTGCAAAATTTTCCGTTAAGTACATTGTGCTCTATTTTAGAGTGTGATGGAGGAGAAAAGAGCCAGATTGCAGCAACTTCCATTTTTATTAATGATATTTTGCTGCAATTTTCCCAGGAAGTGACGATTTTGTTCTCTTGAACACATGGGAAGGAAACGCTGCCTTATTCGCACGTTTTATGCGATATTCCAATTTTGCACAGAAGTTGAATTCACAACTTCGGATGGAAACATAGCTAGTGTCATGTAAAAATTGTTGCCGTTCATCATAGTAATATTAATGCATTTTAAAGTTTGATTATTAAACGTTATCTAAACCGTGCAATGAGCGCGCATGGAATAGCCCATGTTACACGCAAATATAATCAATTACTCATGCAATAACAATAAGGATGTGTAATCACAGGCTGCTTTGCCACATAATTGCATGGGAATTTGTTAAAACGACTCTGTACGTATGTAAGTCCTCCATAACGCTGTAATGTAGGCTCGTTTGCTTTCCGCAGCTTACTGTAATACAATGCAGAGAGCGTTTAGCCGAACCTGAAGAGGCTAATTTGACTCACAAATGTCCCGTGAATAAAGGCTGCCCAGATCCGAGGAATTTCATCAGTATCAAATGGAGCTTAAACAAGTTAGAGTTAGCGTAACAGGGGGTTACGCATCCAGCTCAATTTGCTCTCTAACAGCAGCACGTACAATTTGAGAGCGAAGTAAACGCGTTTGAGAGGAATCTTTACCGCACATTACAGAAGTGTGTTTCAAACTGAGGCCAATTTCGTAAGCAACAGGACATTCGTCCTCACAAAGAGCCCGGGAGGCTCGACAATGCGCTCTGGAACATCTGTAAGGCCCCTGGCTTTGCGGTGTCTTGTGGGTAAGTGTGTGTGTGGGCCCCGCTAGAGCTCAAACGCAGCTATAATGATGCTTAACCACCTCCCTCGCTCGCTTTTGAGCACATCGCCCCGCTGTGCAGAGAACCAGGTGCTGGTGGAGGAGGAGAAACACTCTCAGACAGCAGGAAAAAGCAATATGTGTGTGTGTGTGTGTTTGGAGAGCCGCAGCCCGAGAGAGCCAAAAAGTGGGGGAGCGCGAAAGGAGAGGAGGCCCATTTCAATAGACTGCTGATTTCAGATAAGTGATCCCCTTGAAAAAGGAAATGTGTTGGTTTTTTTTCCCTCCCCTCAGCAGTTTGGCCTGAAAGGAGAACCATCCACCTGCTAGCAGCATCAATTGGCCCCTCGTGTGGCTTTTTCACCACTTCCCTTTCAGCCGCTCGCGTCGCTCTCCCCCTTACGGTGCGTCCCATTCAGACGGGTGAATGTGCAGGCGGTGGGGAGTATTGACACTGCTCTCCCTTCCCAGCACCCATTGTTCTGATTTGCCTGCGCCAAAGGGAGAAGACCAGCTCCAATCTGCGTTTGCTCTGCCCTCATGTCACCAATCTTCCCTTCTCAGATCAACCTCAGGCCGATTATCGCTTTATTTCTCTTGGCTCGCGGATGCAGCTGGGGACGATGGGTGTGTTGCAGGTAGGGGATTGTGGGAGAAGATGAGGGAGGCCCGACAGGTGCAAAAGTTTCAATTCCAGTGAGAATTGATCCAAGCTTGGCCCACATTCCCTTCCATGAATTTCATGCAACACGCTCCCATATGCGCGGTATTTTGTATGTTAATTATGATCATAGATATTCTCATACATTTCAGTTATTAAGTATTTGTGCATGGCTCAGAATGTTTGAAAGTCAGTTCATGTTTAGTCTGTCACATTTGACAAACATTTGTCATTTTGCACGTTGAATGCGCACACATGCTAAATTATGTCTAAATTAACGAATGACGAAATACTAAAATTAAAGTTTTATGTTAAAAATATTTTAATATATCTTAAATTCAAAATGCAAATGCAAATATTTGAGTATAAAATTAGGCTTTATGCATATAAAGTAATCAAATATTTTTATTAAATGTAAAGTTTAATGTTTTTGAATATAAAATATTTGAACGTATTTCAAATTTGCAATATAAATACACATGCAAATGAAAATATTTGAATATGATTTTTAAATATATTTTGTATATTAAAATAAGTTAATAAAATTAATAAAATATTTAAATGTATCTTGAATTTTAAATAAAAAATATTTGAATATAAGTAAGTTTTATAAATATAAAATGAAATACTGAATTTAGAATTGAAATGTAATGTAAATTTAAATGTATTTAAAATAGTACATTTGATTTTTGAATATAAAATATTTGAATATATTTAAAATTAGGAATATAATTAAAGTTCAAATAAAAATATTTTAATGTAATTTTTGAATATAGTATTTTGAATATAAAAATAAGATTTATAAATATAAAATGAAATATTGACTAAAATTAAAGTTTGATTTTGGAATATAAAATATTTTTGAATATACAATATTTGAATAATTTTTTTTTAAATGCACACACACACACACACACACACACACATATACATATATATATATATATATATATATATATATATAAATTGCAAATAGGTGAAATTTCAGCAGTCTAACAGGAAACAGCAGAAGTGTGATGCGTCTGTCTGTCGCCTCTCTAAATCCTCCACATCAGAGCTGCAGTGAGACGTGATTTCCAGAAGATTATACAGTCACAAAGTCATAACTTGAGGTGAGTTGATCTGGAGATATTTCAGAATAAACTGGAATATGTTGCTGAGTCATCGCATTTCTGTCTTTGTGATGAACTCAAACTGCTCTATTATGCATGTTGTGTTAATGTAGACTCTCTGTAGCTTTTAAGATCTTCAGTTCAGATAGTTGGAATGGTGCACATGAAGGGCCCTCACAATGTCATTCAAACTCTCTCTATTCCAGCCAAGATAATCTTCATCGCTTTTTTTGCAGATCTCCATCCGCTGCAATCAAAATGACAGGTAATTGTAATCGTGGACTATGCATGAAACGCTGAGCATTACAGTTATGGTGATGTATGGTTCCCAACCAGTGTTATTTTAGTATCATTGAGATGCTGTTATATTTTTATTACCAGTTTAAATTCGTTTTTATTTTTTATATTTCATTTTAATTTTTCTTAAAATTTTAGTAAGTTTAGCCGTGTTTCCACCCTAAGAGAGAGCTAGGGACTTTGGGGTGGTACTCAGTGTGTTTCGACTGCAGGAACCAGGGTCTAAATGAAGTTCTGGGTAGAAATTCCACCCTCAGAAAGTCCCTGCTCACGAAGTAGTACTTTCAAAGTTCAGGAACTTTCGGAGGTGGGACTTGGGCGCTGAACATGCTGAGCGGTTGAGTTCACACAGCATTTTATTGCGTTTGCTATTCGAATCAACAGTGAAATTTAAAAAATACAACCGATGGACTGATGACGAGTTTCAGGCTTTATTAAGCTTATATACGCAGGACGAAATCCAACGGGAACTGGAAAGTCACACGCAGTCCTATGTCTTAATCTTAATCTTCACGGTACTTTAGACCGCGATGGAAATGCAGACAGCAACAGGTCTGGGGGGAAAAATTCCTGGGGAAAAAAAAAAAGTTTCTGTGACTAATTGTTCCGGGTAATTTCGGTGGAAAACGTAGCTTTTGTTGTGTGCTTTGTTGTTTTTATTAGTTTTTTTAAATTGTTTTTATTCATTTTTATTTGTTTTAGTTTTAGTTACTTTAGTACATCAAGTTAAACTACATGTTTTTATTATTATTAAATTATTTTATATATATAAAATAAATGTATTTCAGTTAACATTTATTTCATTTCAAGTAACATGTTTTTTAATGGTTTTAGTTAACTGTAATAACCCTGGTTTGTGACATTTAGTACATTTGTAACATTCTACAAATGTTTTTAGAACCTGTATAGGTTTCCAGATTTTTGCAAATGTTTTTGTATGACTTTTAAGGATTTATTTTTTTTCCTTTTCATAACCATAAGCTAAAGCAGTGGTTCTCAACCCAAAAAAAAAAAAAAAAAAAAAAACGAATCTAACGTAATTAAAATGCTATAAAAATACATAAAATAAAAAAAAATCATCTTTTTTTTTTATTTATTTTTTTTTTTTACCTCAACAACTGTTTCTCTTTGTTTCCCAGTTTCTGAACTTTGTCATAATTATAGGAGAAATACTGGAAAAAATGAAAATTGTGTTAGACAATGAGGGGCTTTCGAGTTGTAAAGGTTGAGAACTATTGAACTGGGAATCGGTTCCCAAAAACAACCATACGGAAACCTAATGTTAGGGAAACATCTGTGTTTTCTGCGATGGCTCTCATGTTGAAGGTGCAGTTTCAAATTTGACCGAAACATGCCCGATTCCATCATTTCCTTTGTCTTGTGTCAATAAAAAAAGTGGCAAACTAAACTAAAGCCGCTTTTCCATTGTCGGGCCAAACCGTTCTTGTTGCGTAACCATTCCATTCCATGTTAACGGAGCTCTTTGGAATGTAATACAAATGCGAATGCGAATTCCGGGCCAAGAACGTTTTGATTAGTTTTGATTTCAAACTCACTTCCAACTGTTGCTTCTGCATTTCCAAGATGCGCTGCAACAGAAACCAGCTCTCAAGGTCTGTGGATTTGCATGGCCGGCAGGTGTTCATCTAACACAGAAGATGCACCATCAGATCCATAGCAATAGCTCCAGATTTATCCCGTTTAATCAATGCACGCCTGGAGAGCAGACGCCAGCTCGAATACAGACTCCACGGCGTGCACAGGCCTCAGGTACCGAGTCAGCGGACGCTTCTGAATTAAAGCAGAGTGCGTGGATGGGTAAGAATTATGAGGCTGGATCTTGGAGAGACAGAACAGCCTCCATGGGCTTCTCACCAGCCAAGTAATAACCTGCAATCAGGCAATTATTCCCTCTCTGCAGTATGCAGGTGAGCCGAAGCTTCATCCCGCTAATGAACACGAGGAAACGGCTTACATTTCCCCGCAGACCTCACACCGCACTCTTAATACGCCAGCTTTATGACGCTCAGATGTGTTTGTTAACTTAACTCTTAACTGTGCGCCGTTATGTCTGACCGCTGGGGAAGGCTGGAGCTTTGAGGAGAAAATAGGCGGCTTGAAAGCTGGCGTGTAAAATATGGATGTAAACCGACCTGTTATCACACTTCAGCCCACGGCCTGCGGCAAATGGAGTGGGGAGGGTTTCACACACACACACACACACACACACATATACACACACACACAAAGAGCTCTCTCTTAAAGATAAAGGTTCTTCTGTGCACTTTTGCGCGTTGGGTTCAGCTTATCAAGAACCTTTTTTGCTGTATAGGGTTTTTGAGTCAGTAATATGGTTCCTCTGGGAATAATAAGCAGTGGATGTTACATTACAGTTTAAAAAAACATGGAAAGAAATCTGTCAGACTCCAAACTTTTGAATGGTAGTTTATCGCTGCTCTTTACATGATGATCCAAATGAATTATAGTTATTTATTTATAGTTATATATAGTTATTAACTATAGTTATTTTCTTAAAGGAGACCTAATATGCCTCTTTTCACATGATGTAATATAAGTCTCTGGTGTCCCCAGAATGTGTCTGTGAAGTTTCATCTCAAAATACCCACAGATCATTTATTATAGCTTGTCAAATTTGCCCCTATTTGGGTGTGAGCAAAAACACGCCGTTTTTGTGTGTGTCCCTTTAAATGCAAATTAGCTGCTGCTCCTGGCCCCCTTTCCAGAAGAGGGCGGAGCTTTAACAGCTCACAACAACAAAGCTGGAGAATCTCACGCAGCCAAAATGAGGATTGTGAGTGTTTCAAGTCCAGTCATGGCACATATTCTTCCATTTCTATCAGTGTTGCCAAGTCCGCGGTTTTCCCGTGGAATTGGGCTACATTGAAGTTGTTGCCGCAGGTTGATTTCCACTCTCGTACATACGATTTCGGCGCTCCAACACCCCCAACCCCCTCCCCAGACATACAAATTCAGCGATACGGTCACTCGATGGAGAAAATCGCATTGGGCTATTTTTGGGTTAATTTTGTTGCACAGACCTGGCATCCCTGGTTTCCATCCATGCTGAATACTATACTGTTAGTTGGTTGTTTAATCATTGGAGTTCCTACCGGAAATAAGGTCTGCTGATTAAATGTGTGATTGCACGTGTGCACCGTGAACACAAAGGTGTCCTTAGGAACATGTTTTCCACCTGCAGCCATTTGACACCTCTTGCGTCTTGTCCGTGTCAAGAGGTGTGACCTCTGATCTAAATATATCGCTGATAAGTGCGTAAGATGCCACTTTGAATATGAACTCTGAAGTGTAAACTTGCGCCTTGACCTTGGGGTTTGAACTCAGCTTAACTTTTGCTTTTCATCAGCTTCGAATCGTGTGGAGAAACTGTATGTAAATACATGCATTTAGCGTGAGACACACTTTTAGACTCTGTCTTGCGCCAAATAACAAGATACAATGAAAAATATGCGCTTGAGAGATTCTTTCCTTCTCATTGCATAACTTACATTTTACTCTTATATTCTTTATTATGTAAACGTTATGAATTTAAATTCATGCGCATATTTCCATTTCGTCACTGTAAAACTTAAGATGCATGTCAAAACAGGCGAAGCGCAACAGAGAAATGAGAAATTTCAAATAAAATATTATGATTTTCATCAAATATTTGTTGTTGAACATCCAAATTATGTAAGAAAGTATATTTTACAGGAATAGTAATTGTAACAGGATCTTAATACATGACCATAACATTATGACCAGGGGCCTGTACCATGAAGCCGGATTAGCTGGCTAGCCAGGTAAATTTCAGATTAGTTTGCGCCAATCTTGGGTTTTAGGTACCATGAAAGTGACTTGGCTCTTGTGTTCATCACCATAATAACTTGCGCTCAACGGCTAACCTGCTCCGGGGCAGGTTATGTTCTGGTTTAGAGATCTCAAACCAAAATTGGGCCAATCAGATGTAAGCAAACTGACACATCCAACGCAATAAAGTCACTCCCCCAGTTTTTCTTCCTCCAAATGAAAGATCACTATATAGCAAAAAAAATATTTAACAATAAAATTGTCTGACTTTAATGATAATTACTGATGATTTTATGATTTATATAATTATTATATGATATATATTGTTATTAATTCATTACACACAAGCGATTTTAGTTTAGTTTTATTATTAAGCCTAGTTTTAATGAATATTAATACATACAATACAATATTTTGTGCAACAAAAGCCTTAAACATTGAGATGAAATTAACTATAAATCCTATACTGTGTCCTATTTGATACCCAAATTAACAATGCCTAAAAATATGATCATCATGATCAAAACTTTGCCGATAAACCTGTCGCACACAATCTTCTCCAGACAAACGTCTTTCAGCTTGTGCCTTTCTGCTGTCAAATCTGTGCTGATTTTTATCAAGTAAACATAAGTATAACTTTGATATTGTTTGTCATATTTCAACTGAACTGAACTGGACTTGATTATTCAAACATCATTTATAATAAAAATCATGAGTATCAAATATGATCATCAGGCTTTTGAGGAAGGTGTATTAGTTCATCTCTCAATCATCATTGTATTGCATTGCATTACTACAGAGCTTTGATCTAAGTATTATTATTTTAAATATCATCTTACTAAGACATATTATTGGTAGATATAGAGCGACGACTGATATTCATATGCATTTTATGCAAGTATCTGATATACTGTTCTCATTGATCTCAAGCATCAGAATTTCATCTTACTTTTTGTCCATATAAACACCAACATCTGCACCAGATTGCATATTTCTGCTTTTTCAATTGGCCTCTAAATAAAATTGAGTTGTTTTCTCCTCTATATTTTCAGTATATCAGTATCAAATATCACATTACAGGGTAAAATGAGCTCAAAAACATGCTTATGATTGATTCAGCTCAAATGTCTTCAAAATCTCACTCCAACCAGGTGACCAAGGTTTGCAACCTTGAAATACTTATCATATTGTTCTACTCTCAATGCAATGCGCACCAAATATTAATGAACAACAATACCAAATTTCATAGTCATAGCCAAACTCCAGAATTATGTAAACAAGCTTCATTATGATGAGTGATGGCGGTAATATCAGCGCTCGTGAGGCTGCGACAGGTTTGGTGTCGTGTGTGTGTGTGTGATGGGGTCCTCGGGGTGTGATGCTGCGGGAGCTTCTAATCTTCAGCACTGCTAACATGAGCAGAAAGTGTGGTGAGCTCAGCCCTCCTGCTCACTCACGGCCGCTTCGGGCCTCTGGGACGTGTGAAAATATATCTCTAGTGCTCTCTCCGAACGCCACATGCCTGCCACCAATTTGCTGAAGCTATGCAACAGAGCTTATTGAACTTTGCATGCAATATACGATAACCAGGTCGCTGTGGGATTCAGAATTGGCTTCATTTCTTTGGTGCTTTTTTTCTGCTGATGACACTGGCTTGTTTGTTTGAAATGTGTCCTTTTCCTCCAGGGGCTGAAAAGTGCTGATGAAGAGTTGTACGGAGAGGTGCCGGCCTGATGGGATGATGGGAAGGAGTAATGAAGAGAGATCTTCAGATCTCAGCACAAAGGCAGTATGGTAATTAATGTGGACAACTGCTTTGTTTTTGACTCATTAGGCTCAACTTTTCACACTCACACTAGAGAAAAGGACTGTTTTTATGTCTTTCTTACACTAGTGTGTTTGCTGTCTGTTGATATCTGTGCAGTGCACCTGAATTTGATACCAGTATTAGACTATAAAGCATTGGAAGTATTTGTATATTAGTATATGTGACTATTTTTATGACCATTTAGCTTTTTCGAATTGTCTTTTTTTCAAGAAGTTTTGGTCACATAGCAACTTCCACAAAAGTCATCGAGTTTTGTACCATTCTGATAAAGTATCGATTTAAAACATTTTTAAAAAGTGACCAAACAACACCGGAGATTTTAATTGGGAAACTAGACAAAAAATGCAAATTAAGAAAATTATTTTTTATAAAGGTATTTTTGTATGTGTGTTTCCCAGGAATCGAACATTACCAATCAAAGTACAGGAACACCTGAAACCTCAGGTCCACAGATCACCTGCGGTCTGTTCGCTGCCTGCTTGATGCATATTGCACACAAAATAGTAAAATAGCATGCAAAAAAACCAGAACAAAATGCAGTCGTAATTACCAGAATTGACCAGAAAAAGCTGCAAAGCTGTCAAACTCTGGCTAAGACTCTGCCGGTTCATGTGAGGGTGATCTTTCAGTGGTCAATATTGGAGCCATTGCTTTCCACAGTTAATGACATTTTCCTTAGGCAACACCTTCACCGAGAGCAGCAGTGACCTCTGCTCGCGTCCCCCGAGGTCAATGCCGGACCCTTGACCTCTCCAAGTCAGAGGTCTCGGCCAATTGCAATCGACATCTGAACAGACGGAAAACTGCGATGGCCTACAGATAAACTCCCTGTTCAGCTCATTATATCCTGATCGGCTTTGTCCTAAACAAACCTACGCTTGAGCATTGACATCTTCGTTCCCTCCTCCTTTGTGTGTCTGTGTATGTACAGTATGTAGGTGGTTACTAGGAGTTCTGGGTGGTTGCTAGGGAGTTGCTAGGTGGTTGCTGTAGTGCTCTGGGTTATTTGCAGGCCATTGCGAGGTGGTTTGCTACAAAGCTTTGTGTGGTTATTAGGATGTGGTTTGGGGTGGTTGTAATGGTGCACTGGGTGGTTTGTAAGGTGGTTGCAAAGTGTTTTGTGTGATTAATAAGGCATATCTAGATAGTTGCTAGAAAGCTTTGGGTGGTTGCTAGGTGGTTGGTTGCTAGGTGGCTGGTTGCTAGATGGCTCTAGGGAGTTGCTACTGGGTGTTTGCGATTGTGCACTGTGTGGTTTGTAGGGCATTTTAAGGTGGTTACAAAAGTGTTCTGTGTGATTGCTAGAGAGTTTTTGGTGGTTGCTAGGGAGTTGCTAGGGAGTTTTGGGTAGTTGCTAGGGAGTTGCTACTGGGTGTTTTTGCGATTGTGCACTGGGTGGTTTGTAGGGCATTTTAAGGTGGTTACAAAAGTGTTCTGCGTGATTGCTAGGGAGTTTTTGGTGGTTGCTAGGGAGTTGCTAGGGAGTTTGGGGTAGTTGCTAGGGAGTTGCTACTGGGTGTTTTTGCGATTGTGCACTGGGTGGTTTGTAGGGCATTTTAAGATGGTTACAAAAGTGTTCTGTGTGATTGCTAGGGAGTTTTTGGTGGTTGCTAGGGAGTTGCTAGGGAGTTTTGGGTAGTTGCTAGGGAGTTGCTACTGGGTGTTTGCGATGGTGCACTGGGTGGTTTTTAGGGCATTGCAAGTTGTTGCTAAAGTGTTCTGTGTGATTGCTAGGTGGTTGCTAGGGAATTTTTGGTGGCTGCTAGGGAGTTGCTAGGGAGTTTTGGATGGTTGCTAGGGAGTTACTACTAGGTGTTTGCAAGGTGGTTTGCTACAAAGTTCTGTGTGGTTGCTAGGAAGTTTTGGGTGGTTGCTAGGGAGTTGCTAGTAGCTGTTTGCTATGGTGCACTGGGTGGTTTGTAAGGTGGTTGCAAAAGTGTTCTGTGTGATTGCTAAGTTTTGGGTGGTTTCTAGGTGGCTGTTATGAAGTTTTGAGTGGTTGTTAGCGAGTTGCTACCGGGTGTTTGCAATGGTGCACTGGGTGGTTTGTAGGGCATTGCAAGGTGTTGCTAAAGTGTTCTGTGTAATTGCTAGGTGGTTGCTAGGGAGTTTTTGGTGGTTTCTAGGGAGTTGCTAGGGAGTTTTTGGTGGTTGCTAGGGAGTTACTACTAGGTGTTTGCTATGGTGCACTGTGTGGTTTGTAGGGCATTGTAAGGTGGTTGCAAAAGTGTTTTGGGTGATTGCTAGGGAGTTTTTGGTCGTTGCTAGGGAGTTCTGGGTGGTTGCTAGGGGGTTGCTACTGGTCGTTTGCGATGGTGCACTGTGTGGTTTTGGTTGTTGCTAGGTGGCTATTAGGGATTTTTGGGTGGCTGCTAGGGCGTTGCAAGGTATTGCTAAAGTGTTCTGTGTAATTGCTAGGTGAGTGCTAGGGAGTTGCTAGGTGGTTGTTAGGGAGTTTTGGGTGGTTGCTAAGGAGTTGCTAGGGAGTATTGGGTGGTTTAGGGCATTGCAAGGTGGTTGCATTATATCCTGATAAGCTTTCAAACCTGTGCTTTGAGCATTGTCATATTTTTCTTTTCTTACAAGTGATTTCACAAGTATGAGCAACAGCATCTCAATTGTTTTTTTCATAGGAGACTGTGTGAATATTTTGTGAATGTGTGTGTATGTTTATTTGTTTGTGTTTGCGTTGGCGCGCGTGTGCTTGCATCTCTGCCGGCCAGCGTTTGTACGTGCCCAAATGTGCGAGAGGAAGGTGGAGGTGAAAAGCAGGATTAGAGGAGGCTGAAATATTTTGAGGATGGACTGCGAGGCTGAGCGATTCACCAGCCAACAATCTCAGCTTCACACGTCAGTTGACTGGAGCTCAACGGCCGGCTTAAGAGGACATCTTTGCTTGGCTACACAGACGTCGACTCATAAAAGGCTGCAGATGAGAGAACAGGCAAGCTAAAAATAATAGTCACTTTCAAAGGAAAACAGGCAATTGCCTCCCTTGTTTTTGACTTAAAGGGATGGTTTAAAATTCCGTTGTCATTTACTCACCCTTAAGTTGTTCTAAACCTGTATGAGTTTTTCTTCTGTTGAACACAAAAGAAGATATTTTAAAGAAACTCATTCTTCACTGCTTTCACTTTGATACACAGATCTAATATACCCATGCGATTGCTTTACTTGCTGTTTACGTTCACAGACATAACCGACTATGTTTATGTCAACCATTTTATGTATGTTTGACATAACCTTGAGTGTATTTGACAGTTTAAGAGCAATAAGATGTAAAAGAGAACTTAGTTTAATACTCGCAAGATGCGCCGTCTGACAGCCAGCTTTCTGTGCGTGTGCTTCAGATGTGTGCGCTCAGAAAACCATATATCAGAAGTTTAAACTGATAAAATGCATGCAAATAATATTTCATGATGGTGAAGAACTGCAATGTCACGTGAGCGTGACCACAATAGAGATGATAATCAAAACCAAACAGATGTTTTGTGGAGACACGAGCTGTACAGGCTCCACCCTCTTCTGGAAAGGGGGCGGGGAGCAGCAGCTCATTTGCATTTAAAGACATATGCATGAAAACAGCATGTTTTTCCTTCCACTCAAAAATGGGTATTTACAACATGGTATAATAAATGATCTGTGGGGTATTTTGAGCTGAAACTTCACAGACACATTCTGGAGACACATCAGACTTGTTACATCTTTTTAAAAAGGGCATAATAGGTCTCCTTTAAGACATCTACCTGCTTTTTTATGCCACTGTTGAGTTGCTGAGCACCCTCAAGTCTCTGATATTCTAGTCTTTACACATGGCTCGTTTTCTACTTTTTTTTCATCATTTTTTTTTTTTTTTCATCCACCTGGTGAAGGTCTGATCACCTAGTAAATTAACCAAGGAATTAATTATTCATGTCCATGGCAAGTTTAATATGCATGCACAGTTAGTGAGCACAACTATTAATTTGCCCTTGTTTTGTAGTGAAATTGTCTGCATGCAGTTAAGTAACGATCGCTTACAGGTAAATGCTTCATATCTTTTCAAACTCAAATGTCCACCATACTTGAAGAATTGCTTCTCACAGTGCGTTTCTAGTTCTTGCAGCTTTACCGTGAATGTTTAAATGTAGCCTGGACAATGAAGACGCCTCATTCCCTGAGAAGACAAAAGGTCACATGCACACTTTTCCCCAGTGTGCTTATGGAAAAAAAAAATCTGTGACACAGATGGCGATGCCAAATCCATCGCAGGTGCCCTACACGCGGAGGCCGAACAAAGACATTCCCTGCTCGGGGAATACTGCTTTGTGTTGTGTTGTGCTGAAATGTCTGCATCAAGCCAACACAATCAATAGCTCAGAACAATGTCACGCATTAACCCCGACAATTTACCTCCTTAAGATTTCGACAGCGCTCACCTGCGTGACAATTAAACGCTTAACAAACGATCCCCGATTCTTGGGCTGTGAAAAAATCCTGATTGTGGCACCTTTAAGTCCTTTTCACAGCCGAGGGGAAGCGTCTCGAGCAACATGAATGCCCTTTTAACGATTTCCTGCTTCATTCAGGCCCTATTCAGCAGCACAAGTGTGTGTGGAGTTCATTTCCCTGCTGTTTCAGCCCTACTCGAGAGCTCTCCAGCTTAAATGACCCTGAAGTAGTCATTCATCGTCTCAATAGCCTGGCCGCGGCACCTCAAGAAACTCACCGCGTGCTTAACCGACAATAAAACCCGCAGCTCTCTTTTCGTCCTTGAAAGGGAAGAACGCTATCTTCGATCAACAATTGGGCAATTAATCACAGCGGCTGGGGATACAGACTTTCCTGGCACAAGGAAAAGGCCAAATGTGAATTAAAAGCCTGACTGTTTATGAGGGCGAAGTCCAGTGCGTTTTCTTTTAACAGGGAAGGATTTATTATTCCCAAAATCTTGAAAAAGCCGAAGTGGGTGTGGGGCTTCAGGCAGAAGCTATTCTCATCATTTGGAGAAAGGGTTTTTTTCTGTGTCTCTCGCTTTTTTTTTTCTTGGAATCTAGATTTAATTTAGTTGCCGATGTCGCTATCAGTAGCGAACAAGCTGGCAGCGCCAGCGGTCTGACGGTCCCTGATAAGCGCAGTGCTCCCAGCTAAGCCTGATTAGTGTTGGCCCCTAAAAGGCTTTGTTATGAGAGGCAAATAGACTGTGGAACAGCAGCCTGGGACCTCACTGATATCAACAATCACAGAGCGAACCCTAACCCCCACCCCTCTGGCTTTCCAGAGCACTAGTCTGAGGAATACCATCTGTGCGTGAGAGACGGAAGAAAGAGCGAGAGATTTTTGTCTTCTGTATCAGAGGCTCTCAAATGGTTTGGCTTCAGGACTCAGATTATATATTGGACGTCAAGTGGCGACCCAAGACAGTATCAGAATTGCTCTTTAAAAATGTCTTTAAAATCAAAATAAAATTCATTGAATGTACTTTTGTAGGTTTGTTCATGGTCATTGTTCATGAGGCATTGTTGCATGTTGGCACTGAACATGAACTTGCACCAAAAACAGAATTTTTCTATAAGAAGATTATGTAAGACTTTTGTCTTCTATATCAGGGACGTTCAACTGGTTTGTCATGATATATATAGGGAACATCAAGTGGCGGACCAAGATAGAATCAAAATTGCTCATCGTTCAGCAAACTAAATGCACTTTTGTAGGTTTTTTCGTAGTTGTTGAGAATGAGGTTCCAGTGCAATGTCTGCATGTTGCATGGAAGGTGAACTTGCACCAAAATTGATTTTTTTCTATAAGAAGATTAAAGAATTGGTTTATTATGAGCTTCTAAATGCTCTCGACCATGTTTTATACTCATTGCGAGAGAACAATAAGTACTTTTGTAAGTTTGTCCATGGTTTTTGAGAACGAGGCTTGCATGCAACCTGTGAATGTTGCCATTGGAGATGAACTTGCATCAAAAACAGATTTTTTTTCTATAAGAAGATTATGTAAGACTTTTGTCTTCTATATCAGGGATGCTCAACTGGTTTGTCTTATAAACATACATAAATGGACATCATGTGGCGGTGGTAGATGGTATCAAAATTGCTCATCGTTCAGCAAACTAAATGCACTTTTGTAGGTTTTTTCATAGTTGTTGAGAATGAGGTTCCAATGCAATGTGTGCATGCTGCATGGAAGGTGAACTTGCACCAAAATTGAGTTTTTTCTATAAGAAGATTAAAGAATTGGTTTATTATGAGCTTCTAAATGCTCTCGACCATGTTTTATACTCATTGCGAGAGAACAATGAGTACTTTTGCTTGTTCATAGTTTATGAGAGCGAGGCTTGCGTGCAACCTGTGAATGTTGGCATGGAATGTGAACTTGCACCAAAATATAGTTTTTATTTCCTTTTAGTTCTTATAGAAGATTTTAGTCTTCTATATCAGGGGATCTCAATTTGTTTGGCTTCAGGGCTTTTATATTGGACATCAATTGGTGACAGTATCAGAATTGCTTATTTGTTATACTCTAAAGTTGTCCATTTTTTTTTTTTTTTTAATGCAGGCAAACTTTGTATTAATTTTCCTATCCTAACTATGCATGATTATATCTTTTGTTGCATGTTGTTATATTCATTTAGCATCTATCAGAACCCACTAGTTAAGAACCACTGTTTGATATGCATGATAAAAAGCATGCATTTCGTCCAGTGCAATGTTTTTCTTTGGCATTTAAAAATGCAGTAGCTTCAGCGTCACCTAAAAAAAGCAAAGCAAAATGAACAAAACAAAGAAGCAACACCTTCATGTCCTACAGAAAACCTTCCATCGGTCGCTTGTAAAGTGCAAAACAAAACCAAGCGTATCTGCAGACAGGAGCGGTGCGAATGACTGCGGGCTGTAATGTATTCCTGCTCGCTGGCAGCAGAGACCCTCTTTACACACTCTACAGGTTTTCTTTGTTCCCGCAGACAGAGATGAATCCCCCTCCTCTCCCGGACCCTCTCCCTCCTCCGAACTCGGGGCCGCTGGTGGGGACGCCTTTGTTCACTTCCCTCCATTATGTGAGCCATTACCACGGCGCTCCGTATTTAAATGCGCATATTGATGACCTTAAATAAAGAAAATATTAATGAAAGTATAACAAAGACAGAGTGAAAGAAGTTGTGAATGATTTTTTTTTTTTTTTTTTTCGATAAAGAGAGGTGAAAAAGTTATTCTGGATATTCTTCGGAGCTGCTCACAAAAAAGGAAATGAGCTGTTTGGAATATTTTAAATTTAATAAGGCCATGAGGTTTTACAGGGAAATATGTATTATTGAATCTGCATAAACAAATATGAACGGATAAGTAAAGGCTGAAAGTTTAGTTAGGGAAAATGGGCAATGCATTTGTGGATTCACATCTTGATGATATTTTATCTGCGTTTTATTTTATTTTTCAGGTTTTGGAATTATTTTCTCCTCTCTATGGAATGCTTCAGAATAAATACAGGTCTGTTTATTTGCACAGTTAATAATGTTGCCTCTTCCCTCAAAGATTGTGTTTACAGTCTTGCACTTACATTGGGTGTCTATGGGAGGCACGACATTACACAAGTGCTTATATGGATTTTTTTTATACAAAATTGAGTGTTTTTTTGAGCTGTAAAGTTTCTAAATCACCCTAAACACATATATTAATATTAAATAGTAAGTCTAATCTTTAAGTTGCTATACTTTAGTGTGTATTGTGACGTATCCTCATACATTACCCTATAGACTTCCATCATAAGTGCATTATAACTTGTGTTAAACCTGTAACTTTCTTTTAATTGGGAACCATGTGCACATGTGAATGCTATTTATTGTGTGTTCCTGTTGCTGTCTAACTATCTTTCTCTCACTGTGTGTGTGTTTGTTGGAAGTATTTTAAGGGGAAAAAATAGTGACGCACAGTGAACACAAAGCTGTCATTCCCTCTAGACCTTCTGCTTATGGTGTCCCAGGTGAGAATGACACACAAACTCACAAACAATCAAAGTCTGACATGTTTTCTGTGATTTTACTCTTTCTCCCTTTGTTGTAATGACATACTATGCAGTATATTCTTCTTACTAATTAAAAAAAGAGAATATGTTATAAGCAATATGCAATGATTACTGGTTTAAATATTAGCATGCTACGTTGTTGTCACGTGATCATATTATGTTGCATGGTTAATACAGTAATATCCAGTTATCCAGTATCTTAGAAATAGCAAGTTATTTTGTTTATTTTTATCCAGTTTTGTATAAAAATCTCTTAACTTTACTAAAACGAAACTAAAACTATAATCGTTTGTCGCAACATTTAAAAAAAAAAAATTTCATCAAAATAAAGCTGACATAAAATATAAATATTAGTTGTTGTTTTTTTAACTAAACCTTTAGAACCTAAAGCTAAAATAGCCCGTTTTCACATATTACGTTTTTTTTTTATTATAAAATTCTCAAACAATGTGCTATCTTCAAGTGCAAGGTGTCATTTTTTTCAGAAAACAACTGGCTTTCAATAAATTACAGTTATTGACCATTAATATATATGGGGAGTTTGTAAATTAAATAGACAAAAAGGAAAAAAAAGAAAAAAGCAAGAATAAATTTTCTGATTTTTATTTCGAAAAAAAGAGAAAAATGATGACCGAAAGAATCTAAAACTTCAAACTTGAAAATAGTCTTTTTGTGACACTTGGTTGCACAATTTTCATTCAGGAGAGATTTTTTTCATATACTACATATGCACGCATACATGCATGCATACATTTACCGCAAGGACACATTATACAGATGCACACACCAAATGCGAGTCTCACTTAGCCTCCTCCCAAGTCTTATCAAAAATCATCCCGATCAACTGTGTACTACTTTGCCATGATTTTGTTTGTTTCTTCTATTATTTATGCGATCCAAAACTCCCTAAAGTGGCGCGCTCCATATCTCTCCGTTCAAATCCTCCTTCCACCCGCTCTCCCCGAAAGCGGCTGCCATTTGCTGACGGAAGGCACGAAATTATCATAATAACCCATATATTGCCGAAAAGCCCATGTTGTCTACTGTCTGTAGCAATTTGAATTATTACGATAGCGCAAAGGGGTAATGGAGTTACGGTAACATGAATACAGCTTGGTTGCATGTCGCCGACGACACATCCGGTTTTAAAGGGTTAAACTTAAAGATTAGAGATTTTGCCTTGGCAACTAACTGAAATTATAAGTTTAAGTACTGAAATTACTCAAATTGAAATAAAAAATCTAATTAAACTGATAAAAGCACATAATAAAATTACACTAAAAAACACTTGTTTGAACTTATAAAGTTTAGTTGGGTTTATGAAACTTTATGAAAGTAAGGTGAACTTTAGGTTTTCAGAACAAACACTTCCTGTAAAATGTTTTTTGTTCACTCAACTTAACTTTTTGAGGTACCAATTTCCACTGACTTAATTGAGTTTTATTTTCTTAGAATTTATTATAGTATTTTCAACTTGACAGATTTAGGTAAATGAGCTTATAACGTTTAGTTGGAATAACTTTATGAAAGTAAGGTAAACTTAATTTTAAGGTTTTCAATACCAAAGTCTGTTTATTTAGCTTAAATTTTTGAGTTATCATTTTGCACTGACTCTGTTAAGTTGTATTTACTTAAAATATTAAATATTTTCAACTTGACAAATTTAGTTATTTGAACTTACAGTTCAATAGTTTTCAATACCAAAGTTCATGTTCATGAAACCTAATGTGGCTTATTTTCACCAAATTCAAACAAATAAATAAATATTTTATTTAAATTGTTCTTTAATGTCAATTGTAAATAATTATTTTATTTCAAATGTTTCAGCCATGTTTCAGTTGAGAACTTTTAAATTCATTTCTACTGCAAATTTGATTTGATGACTAATAAAGTTAAAGAAACTACTTTTTTTTGCTGTGTACTAAAATTACAGTGTGCTAATTCAGAATATTGATAAATACTATATGATAGTACATAAACAATACAAAAATAACACTGTTCGAACTGGATTAGCAGTACTCTGACTTCTGACTGCTCCTACATTGATGCATTTAAAAGACACTTTTATCCCAAGCATTTTTGTATTGCATTCAAGCTATACATTTTATCAGTATATGCATCCTCTGGGGAACAAACCCATGAATCCTGGGTTTGCTAGAGGTATATTCTACAATATGAGGTACAGAAGCACGTGTTGCATGTACTGTTTGATCTGACTGGCTCACAGGCCTCGACAGCAATGAATGCTTTCAGTGGCCGGGGCCAATTAGGAAAGTACCACACTGCTGAAGTGTCACACTTTTTGCAACAGTCTCCAGTGTGTTTACAATCTGCTTCTGACACGCATTCATTCCCAGGTGAGGATCTGCCCCCCTTCGTGCATGTCTAACCCAAAACCCAGACCTCCTCAGAGGCCTTGGGATCCAGGCTCCCCGTGGGACGCAAACACAGATGCCGGCAGTGGTTTATTCTCAAGTAAGGCTCACAGCAGTGCACTATCCAGCCATAACACACACACTCTCTAGGGAACTCACCTCATCTTAAGAGCATCGCGAAGCATTATGGGTCAGAGTGGAAGTACTAGATCACGGTCCGCTGGATGTGCTTTCACTCCATTTGTAGATGCGAACACTTGCACTGGCTTGAACAACACAAGATTCACAGCAGCTTATTTAAAGGTTATGATTATGTTTTCTGAAAAGTTGTTAAAACTAGAAATGCATCCACCTAGAAAAACAGGCCCACCCGGAATTATTTCAGTTTTGAAAATGTATTAGTTTATATATATGTAGATGATCATGATGAACAAAATGTGTAATAATACTAAACTTTTGTTGGTCACAGAGCTTATTTTCTGCAATAATCTGAAAGCCAATAGAAAAGTCCTGTTGTAAACTAAATGCGCCATCACTTCAGTGCTTTATTGCTCTTAAACTCTTGCCTGTAAATACTTGCGTTCACACTGACAGAGATTAAATGACTGGAAGTTCCTGTGCCGCTGGTTGCAGGCGTTCCTCTATATCAGGAGACTGATCATGTGACTTTCAATTTTAGTCATTGCATTTGCATAAAGTTGTGCTCAACTCTGCCGCATTGCTACAGTAACAGTTGTTCATGTCCACCTTTTATTAGCCCTGTAAATCCTGACAGATGAAATGAAAGTCAGAAAATTGAACATTTTATTAAACCTTAAGACAAAAAAATTATGAGTGTCATATGTGATACATCAGGCTTTCATGGCTCATATAGTGAGAATATGGAGGAAAAAACAGCCCAAACTGAGCAAAAATATGCAATTTGGTGCAGATGCTGATATTTATTGTACAAACGCTTTAGGTTGATAACACAGAATACTAATAATCTTTAATAAATTTGTGCATGTGCACCATCTTTGAGCTAGTTGCCCACTTGTAAATCAGCTCATTTTGGGGCGATTTTCATGGTTTCTCAGGTGTATTAATGCCAGTCTTGGCCAGATCTCCATGACGACCGTGTGAGAGGTGTGAGAATGTTCTAGAGGGAACCAACAGGTCCTGATGACGATTGGGCCGCTCTCTCGTTCTTCTCTCACATTTGCTCCTCCTGAGGCCGTTTCAGACAGTCGCTCTCGTGAGCCGCATCTTCCAATCACAGTAGCAGTTCTTGATTGCCGCTTCACTTTTGTTACTGGTCTGAGAACAGCTGTTTTGTTTTGTTTGTTTGTATTGCAATGGCTTAGTTTAGACTATAAAGAAGAACTTGATCATTAATTCTGGTCAAGAACTGGTTTGCTCATGAGGCTTTCACACTGACAGTAGCTGGAAATGTTCATTTTCAACTGGGAGTTTGAGGCGTCATGAGCCACTGCTGCATCACAACTAAGAGGAGCAGAGTTTAATGTTAAATATACTGTGAAATGTCTGCTTTCTGAAAGGAAAAAACAAGAATTACTTTATAATTTATGGTGAAAATCAATATTGTACTTAACAAGACAATACATGTACTATTTCATTATTATTATATATATATATATGTGTGTGTGTGTGTGTGTGTGCTATCTGTAATATATGTGCTTCTGCTACAAACAAATATTGGCTTGAAAGGTCATTCATGGCGATTGTGTTTTTGTTTAGTTTTCTTTTGCTACCTGTACTATTAGTAAGAACTGTGTGTGTGTGTGTGTGGCATCAAAATGCTATTGCAATAATTGAGTGTATTGAGAGAGCAGATGCATTGATCCTAAAAGTTGTTCCATCATTTGGGAGTGTTTTAAAGAAACCCTGACCTGTCAGGCACACTGAAAACTCAACTTAAGTTTGGCATCATCCATCCTGGCATTATCGTCTGTTTTATAATCCATATGAAACACGGCGCTCTGAAACTGAGGGGGTCATTACTGGTATCCGCCACGTCCCGCACAAAGACTTCCAGCGATTCGGAAAATCTTCAAAGCCTCACGGACGCAGCGAGGATGAGAAGAACTCGCCTTGAACCCCGCGCTGCGCCGCGCCAGCCTGATGTACACGTTTGTGTAATTGAACGAGCCAAACGAACAAAGAGGAGATCAATTGTTGATTTTAATAAGACATTGTTCACGGGTCCCATCATATTTAATTTGATGGCAGAGGGGGGGTCGTCTAAAGATGAGCGCGCTCGTCCCGTAATGAGCCATTATGCCCAGCCCTCCTGGGCAGAAACTAATTGGCGCAGGATTAGCATTGAAGAAACTGGGCGACCTCGAGCTCTCCGCTCTTCTTTCTGTGTATCAATGACCAGCTAAGTGCCCAGAACGCATTGGGTGCCCAATTTGGAGCTAACCAGCCCCAGCGAGCTTCTTCGACTTCTCACAGTTCATTTTCGAAGGTTTTCATAAGTTTGGAATCTGTCCCAGTGATAATTTCTTATGGCCAATGGCACAAATGTAACCTGCTTATTCAGGAATATGACTGCCAGTATGGGCTTTCAGTAAAACGTGGCTGCTTATACAGTAGAAAGGTATAGAAAAAATTGAAATGACTAGAGAAAAAAGGCTATTGTCTTTCCTTTTGCCAAATAATAGGTAGGAAAGCTTCAACACCCATAATGCACTGGGCATGTTGCTGTCCAAGGCCACTCCCGTGCTTAAGTAGGAAATGCTTCTAAGCAAACTTTTAGTCATAATGGTGTCATCTTATATATATATTTCACGCTGAAGCACTGAACGCTCTGCGTTTTTTACCATTCGCCTCGAGCTAAGGAATGTTCAACTTCATGCACTCATCACTGTCACTTTGTACACAGCTGTCCAATCACAGTGGAGGAGGGGCGGGACAAGTACAACACTGCCACATTCTGCTTGTACAATGTCAACAGATGGCAACAACAAGCATGATAACGGAACAAAATCATTTAAAACAAGAGCCAGAGCAAATACATTGTATCGACATTTTTATATAGAAACAGAAACAGAAATGAGATACTAGTAACACTAACCGCGGATATTGAGATATTTCGTATCATAGCAAGCATAGCATCTCAACTGATTGTCCGTGAGCTGAGATACAAAAATGCAGAAGTATAATCTGTAGTTTTCAAGAAAGTCTCTGAGCTGTCAAAAGCTTTTGATGGAAAAATTAGAACGGAGAACAAATAAACGTGGTTCCTTTACATATACTGCCGACAGAGTAACGATACAAAGTGATTTAAAAATCTGCGAATTTACAAGAAATTTACTCAATGTCGTAATTACCGTAACTAAAGCTCTGCATGCTTTCGAATCGCTCTTGCGGTGCTTTGATATCGGACACCAATCGGTCTGTGCAGCGCCACTTCAAGTCGAACACCCCTTAAATGTGCAGTGGTCAGGTGGTACAAGTCATAGCTCTCAGAAAAGAGTTTACACGTTGTAATTACAAGTTCTATGAGCACGTGAAGGCTTTTTACAGTTCAGAATCGTTACGGTAATTATGTGTGAACGCACATTTATAGTATGGCATTTTGATGCATGTATATATTTTAAAGTTTAAAAGAAAAGGTAAACTAATTAAATTAAATATAATCTGGGTCACACAGGGACTTCTGGGAATGCTTTTTTTACTGTTTTCACTATAAATTACATGCATTCTTGTTTTAAATATAATATATTCTTTGTAAACTATAACGTTAATTAATATTATTAACTTCAAAAAAGTTTTTGCAGTAGTTTACAGTAAATTTTATTGTCTAAATATCTTGCTGAATCTAATAAATATTATTTTATTAACTTGCAGGTAACAAATTAATAGGTTTTTACTACAGCATTTTACATGGTTATATATATTTTTTTTTTTCTTCTGCCTTTTTGCCAGGAGAGGAAGGAGAGATAATTACATTTTTCAAAACTGATATTAAAGTAGCTGATATTATACATTTATACTGTTACTAAAGATTTAAAATAAATGCTGTTCTTTTGAATTTTCTATTCTATTTTTCACAAAAATATTCCACTGCACAACTGTTTTAAACATTGATAACAATCATAAATGTTTCTTGAGCAGCAAATCATGTGACACTGAAGACTGGAGTAAGGATGCTGAATATTCAGCTTTGATCACAGGAATAAATTCAATTTTAACATGGAAAAAAGTTATTTTAATGTACTAATTTTTGTAATAATATTTCACTGTTTTTACTGCATTTTTGATCAAATAAATGCAGCTTTGTGAGCAGAAACTATTTTATCAAGTTTCACTCTTTAAACGGCATCACAGCTCTGTTTTGTTAATTGCATGTGTTGATAGCACTAATAAGTGAGCAGTCAAGTGTGCGTCGACCAACATGAGCACAGCGCTACAGGCTGACCCACAGAAATTAATCAAAGCACAGATTCAGTTTAAACACCACAGTGATTTCTTCCATATCTGAAACACATAGTTAATAAACGTTGATGGCTACGATGTGTCATATTGTGTAGGCATGGCAGATCTCTCTAAACAGATGTTCATGGAGGGTCTAACTTCATTTAAGTAGGAAGAAATATGTTTTTAATTATCAGACCACCTGGGGGTTGATGGACCCTGCAAGCTTTACGTGGAACAGATGTAGCCATTCTCCTTAATTAAGTTTGATTTCCATTTGACAAATTAAAAAGAATATTCCCCGCACTGTATCAAGGTGTTTCGAGAAGCATTTGTGAATGTTGTCGTCTCATTTTATGCAAAGTTTGTAAACAGTTAATTTGTCATTCTCCTAAAGCACGAGACATTGATAATTGACTCTTAATGAGAACTAGAAAACCAGCGTAAATACTAATTTCCCATATGGGGTAAAGATCTGCCTGGTGAGTATAAAATAACAAACATGTTGTGCGTCTGATATTAGAATTGTTAGCAAAGAGAAGCGATTAGCCAAGGTGAGATTAATCATAATAAGACCTCTCCGTTTAAGATCTCCAGCACCTCTGAGGATCATGGAGCAGAAGCCTGTTAAGGGCATGAACTTACCTGGAAAACCATTATTTAATAAATGCTGTTAGTTTAATGCACCATTGAGAGATGGGCTGTGTTCCGAATGGAATGCTAGTATACTGCATAGTGCACACTTGTTTTTAAAAACAGTATATGTAGTAGTACATGTTATGCAACAATAAACAGTACTTTAGAGGTTTTCCATCCGGTTCATACACCACACTGATAATGGAAGGTCAAGTTGAATGCATTGCACTGTTGAATGCTTGTTTCCACCACTAAATAAAAAACACTTTTTTCTCAGAATTGCGAGACTTAAACTCACAATTGCGAGAAACGTCAATCTTTTCCCCTCACAATTGGATATTATATCATGCAACTCTGACTTTATATCCCGCAATTCTGACTTTATAACTCACAATTCTGACTTTATAACTCGAAATTCTGACTTTATATCTCGCAATTCTGAGTTTATAACTCGCAATTCTGACTTTATCACACAATTCTGACTTTATCTCGCAATTCTGACTTTATAACTCACAACTCTGACTTTATATCTCGCAATTCTGACTTTATCACACAATTCTGACTTTATATCTCGCAATTCTGACTTTATAACTCACAATTCTGACTTTATCACACAATTCTGACTTTATATCTCGCAATTCTGACTTTATAACTCGCAATTCTGACTTTATCACACAATTCTGACTTTATATCTCGCAACTCTGACTTTATAACTCGCAATTCTATAACTCGCAATTCTGACTTTATAACTTGCAATTCTGACTTTATATCTCGCAATTCTGACTTTATAACTTGCAATTCTGACTTTATATCTCGCAATTCTGACTTTATAACTCGCAACTCTGACTTTATAACTCGTAATTCTGAGTTTATCACACAATTCTGACTTTATAACTCGCAATTCTGACTTTATAACTCGCAATTCTGAGTTTATCACACAATTCTGACTTTATAACTCACAATTCTGACTTTATAACTCGCAATTCTGACTTTATATCTCACAACTCTGACTTTATAACTCACAATTCTGACTTTATAACTCGCAACTCTGACTTTATATCTCGCAATTCTGACTATAACTCGCAACTCTGACTTTATATCATGCAATTCTGACTTTATAACTCGCAACTCTGACTTTATCACACAATTCTGACTTTATATCTCGCAATTCTGACTTTATAACTCGCAATTCTGACTTTATATCTCACAACTCTGACTTTATAACTCACAATTCTGACTTTATAACTGGCAACTCTGACTTTATATCTCGCAATTCTGACTATATCTCGCAATTCTGACTTTATCACACAATTCTGACTTTATATCTCGCAATTCTGACTTTATAACTCGCAATTCTGACTTTATATCTCACAACTCTGACTTTATAACTCGCAACTCTGACTTTATCACACAATTCTGACTTTATAACTCGCAATTCTGACTTTATAACTCGCAATTCTGACTTTATAACTCGCAACTTTGACTTTATAACTCGCAATTCTGACTTTAACCCCCGGTTTCACAGATAAGACTTAAGGTAGTCCTAGGCTAAAATGCATGCTTGAGCTGTTTTAACTGAAAGTACGTTGTGCTGACATATAACTGATCACTGGACACCATGAGCATGCAACTTGATGAAGTCATGTGACATTATGTAGCAGACTACTACTGTTTGAAATGTTTATGTTGGTATACATTGAAATATCTCTCTCAACCCTTTGTTGAATTAAACAATCAACATAATGAGGTCATGTGACAATGTTTGAAATCTGTTTGACATACTATTCAAAAGAAAAGTATGCAGTGTACAGTATATACTGCACAATTTGTCAGTAAGTATTCCCAGGCAGAGAGGGGGTTTCTGGGTAGTGGGAAGCAGCTTTCAGGCAAAGCTGGTATTTACTTGATATGAGCTAGATCCTGTGCTGAATACTAAAAGTTTTGCTTTGCCTCTTTCACCGACAGGTAAACGACTGACCTTCGCCTCTCCTTCGATCATGTGGGGTTATCCAGACAGTGCACAAGTTCATTTTTCAGTCCAGTCCTCTTCAACACTGTAATCACAGCATTTCAACTGTCACCCAGCTCTGAAACCGTCCGCTTTCTCTGAAAGCAGCCTATCGTTGACCTATCAGAGGCTTGCGAGACAGACGCCATATGCTCCGTGGCCATAATATCACGATGAACATTATCATCCTTCCAAACTGCAGGAATGGGGTTCACAAAGCATGCTAAAATATGCAAATAAAGGCTTGCACAGTGGTTAGTTCCCAAGTCGAATGCTAACGATTATTAATTTGGAGGGGTTTTAATCTCAACGCATGGAAAAGGGCCCTTTTCTGTGGTCAGGAATGTTGATTGGATTTTTTGGAACGCATACTCATGAAAAAAAAAACTATTTCACATTAGCAAAATAATAACCCAATGACATGGGTCGATTCGTTTTCTTTTCACATATTAGATCAACCAAGTGAGAAATTGGAAAGAAACTGTTGAAGTGTATTTCTCGACTGCTCAACGCTGATAATGAGTCGGGGCGCTAATCCATGAGTCTGCCGGGCTGTCCGAGGTTAAGATGCACGGACGCTCGTCGTGTGTTCGAGGGTCATGTATCCTGACCCGTGCCAGAACATCCTTTAAGGGCACTTTCACACTGGAGTTTACTGTATGTCATTAAACATGGTGAAGTCCATTGATTTCAGTAGGGATGAGGATGTCAAATCAGTTAAATCAGGCTGTTTTGATAGTTTTGGAAGGGTTTTGGGCAGGGAGACCTGCTAGACCTGCTTAAGACCAACACTACATGTGAATAGGGTAAAAAAGTTGACAGATCTCCCCATATTTTCCCCAATGATTAATCACAGTACATTAAAATAACTGTTTTGTATTACAAGTTTTCTGAAATGTTATGTTTAAATATGAAAATGTTGCATCATCTAATTAAATATACACTCATTTACATACATTTCAGAGCAGAAATCTGAGCATTGAATAAATCTGGGTTCAAAATTATTGTTTGATTTTGAGTTAAAGGTTTTTACAGAGGGGATTTTGGATTTCCCTTTTTATCACTCCATAAATCAGAAAATACTGTCAACAGCCAGAAAATGAATAAATCTTCACCATGTTCTTAGAAATAAAATGTTCTATATATCAGGTGAATGATATATGAACAAACCCTTCAGAATATAGAGAGGAATAAAGCTGTAAAGTTCGGTGAACGTAAAGCTGCTGAAGTGGAGATTTCTGACTCAAACTCGCTGCCTTGAAATCTACAGATGCAAATAGATGAAGTGTAATAAAATAAACACTTAAATGGGTATTTTGGATGTTTTATTTCCAATGGTTTTGCCCTTTAGTGTCTTGCCTTAAAAAGTGTTTAGGATGTTTCCAGCAAAGGTTTGAAAAAGTAGCACTTAATGCAACCAAAGTCCAAACTGACCCGGCTCTTTCTACACCTTTAAAACGGATTTATTTGTATAGCCTTTTCACAACATTGTTCCAAAGCATCTTTACAGAAAATCATGATGTTAATGTTTATAATATCTTAATATACTCATGCCACATATTCACATTTAGCAGATTAGAGCAGAGCGTTTCATATATTTTACATTTTGCGACCTTATATAAGCAATCAAGCAGTTGAGATTTGCTGTAAATAATATATATTGCTTTAAATGAGTGTGTATGTGAGTAAAGTTCTACAGTATATACTTATTATTAAAAACTTTCTGAATAGTTTTAGCTTGTTATTGAGTATGGCAAAGTTAATGTATTTGGTTTTGGTGGACTAGATCTGCTACGCTGCTGTAGAGCAAGTATGGACTTGCTATTGCTAATAGACACAGACACGCTGCTGTGAGCATGTAAGATCTGCTGCTGCTGCAGAAATAGACATACATAAATCCCGTTGCAGATCTAGGCAGGTGGAGCTGGGGAGGTGGAGGGGTTCAGAGGAACTAGCTTACAGCAAAAAAAAAAAAAAAGTTAATTAAGCAGAGCCAATAAGCTTGTGACATGCGGTAATGATGTGATTGCTTGCAGATTATATCCAACTAGATACTAGATATATATCCAACTTTATATAAAGAGTTGGGTTACTTTTTGCTAAAAAAATCAAACAGTTGAGATTTGCTATATAGTATATATAACTTAAAAGCCCTAAAAGTTAGATAGCAGATTTGTCCAGCTCAGTCCTGGGTGAAAGTGAAAGTCCCTCACACGCGCTGGATTAATAATGGGAGATAATGGGTAATCTAGAGGCAGGTTGCGTGTTGTAAATCTGAGTAGTTGTTCTGGAAGGTCTGAGCATGTCAGACAGTCTCCTGTTAAATCAACAGCAGCGTGACATGGTGCCCCGGGCGTCCTGACAGCTCATGATGAATGAGTGTTTGTCTCTGGGGTCTCGTGTTCAGGGCTGCTGGGATATTAGACAGGAGAGTTCCCGCTTAACAGCTGCGTGCTGGACTGTAAAAGTGTTTGTGTGTTTGCAGATGCATCAATGTTTGTCACTTTTCAAAAAATATAACAGAACAAATATCGTACGACTAACACATGGTATGTTTATGTTGCTTTTTTGTTCTTTTAAGGCTGACATTGCATGGAGAAGATCAGCGGGAACGCTGGAACAAATAACAGCATACAGGTTTGGAACAACATGAGGGTGAGTTAATAATGACAGAATTTACTATTCTGTTACCGTAGCCATCTAAGTTGCACATGCAATATTTGCAATTTTTGATTCTATTTTAAATCTGATCAAACTAGTCCAGAAGGATTTGACTTCTGGTTCATTCACCACACTTAAAATGGAAGGTCAAGTTGAATGCATTGCATTGTGGGATACAGTATGTAGTGTGCATTTTGGCAACTGTAGATGTAGTTGCATGCATACAGAAAATGCACATACTGCACTGTAGTCATGCACTATATAGTATTTATATTGTGTACTATATTGGGTTAAACTGGACACCATGTGCTGAATTAAACATGCACCTTGATGAGGTCATGTGACAATAATGTAGCATGCTATTGTTTGAAATGTTTATGTTGGGAAACATTGGAATATGACATGTACTGTCGCTTTTTAGGAATTTATCGGTTCATTTGTCTCCATCATAGCTTATGCACATCTTATCTAGTTAAAAATGCAATTTTATTTGCATCTTTGCATTTCCATGCAGCATTTTTTTATGCAATAACCAAAACTTTGCAAGAAAAATATGTGGATGGAAACTTGGCTACAGTGATTGCAAAGAGAACTGAGTTATTTTACTATATTATTCACTTTTTAGTTCACTTAAAGAGGCCTGAATTTGGTACCTTCAAAGGGGACTGACACAAAAGCTTTTCGGCATCCACAAGTTTCATCTGAATGCTGAAAGAGCAAAATGCATGAAAAGCAAGGAAGCAATAAAGGAAAATCTATCACCACCAACCGTAACATGAACTTAGATTTCACGCCCTAGGCAGAATCGGTGCCTTAAATCATAAAATCATTTTATCTGCTGTGGAGTATTGAGAGAGAAAGAGAGAGAGCATGTGCAAAGACGGAAAGTTTCTGGTGTCTTGGCATTCCGCAGGGAAGATCTCGCATCTCTCCCAGGAATTGCACGGATTAAATCTGTCTTGCGCTCCCCAAACAAACCCAGCGCCGCTGCTGAAGATTTCTAATCGTAGCCTCTGCAGTTTCTCCTTCTCTCTGATTACTCAATTAAGCCCATTGTTTACCTAATCGCTCAGCTAATTATCTTCCCGTGTCAGGCGACGGGTCTGATAGGCTCCGAGAACATGTCAGATACCCGGAGAAGCGGTTCACGGGGCGAATGGATGATGGGACGCGCCGCAGCAGCCGTAGTGCGGAATGTTTCTGGAGATATGTATCTTCTCCACAGCTATTCCCAAACATAATGTACGGAAGCGCAGCATGCTGTGACCCAAATAGCAAACTCAATAATCTTCCGAAACAGACTCAGCAAGTGTGAGGAGGAGGAATAAAAAACTTCTCCCACTAAAAATACTACAGGGATTGTTGCACAAAAGCTGCCGGCAGAAAAAATCAACAAGAAGTTAAAACATAAGCGAGATAATTCTACTCAGTTCTAACACAAATACGCTTCTAAGCATTAAATTGTAAAGTGGATGATAATTAATACATTTTCCTTCCCAAAAACAAAGAGTTTATCTTCAAAAACTGCATAATAGAGAGAACTAGACGTGTTCTGAGGGAAATGGGTGTTGTTTTCTTGTGCAAATGTCACTGCCATGTTGCTAGTGTGTTTCTAAGGTATTATGGGTTATTACTTTTTTCACGTTTTAAGGTCCAGCAGGTGAAAATGGTGCATCTGATCACTCATTAAAGTTTCTTCTCAACAAGTCTCATGCTCTGAGGAATCATATCTGGACGTAATAGTAATAGTAATAGAGTGCATTAGATCCCTCCCCCTTTTTCAACGACGCAAAGTATACTTCGTTTCTTTACATGTATGCTAGTCGAACTCACAGCCTTGCAAAGTATACTTCGTTTGACTCGTACACATACACAGGCGTTTGACACATGCGCAGTTCTGAGCAATCTCTCGACACGAGTCACAACCCATGTAAATATATTCTTTCATGCTAGAGTTGTACAAATGAGGGTACTTTCTAACCTCTTCGCACAATCTCTCATCTTTGTAGGCCTCCATTGTCGCTGTAGCTTGCATGTGTTCCTGTCTGTTCTGTTTATGCAGCTTTTCTTTGCCTGCCTTGTGAATTGACGCCCCCAGGGCACAGCTGCCACCTTGTGGATAAACTAATTACTGCAAAAGAAATTAAACATGCACGTGCGATTACACAAATCCGGTGGTGCGCGTACTCTTCTGATGAAGAAATTCGCGTCACGCGCACTGTATGCTGACCCTCACATATGCGTAAAAAGTGAAGAATACTTTGGGCTTTAGTCATTCACAGTGTTTCGTGGGAGTGGGCGGAGCTAAAGAGCTATTTTAGCAGGTGCTGCTTCTTTCTGACTTTTTGTACAGCATCATGGAAAATGTAGTTTTTCACTAGGAATTCTGCTGTTAAACAGTTATTTTAGAAATAAGCTGAAATAATGCGGACTTTGCAGTAGCCCTGTATATTTCTATAGCATCGCTGTCGAAGTGTAATTAACTGGTGAAGTGAATTTACTTATTGTCAAGTTAATGAAAGTTATCATAAGCATTGTAGTGATGAAGCAGATGTCATAACAAATGTCAGTAGAGCGGGAAGATTTTAAAACGAGTGGTTTATTCATAAATCCGTAAGATCTTACCTTCATGCTGTGGAAATACAAACCGGAGGACAGAACACAACTAGCGCAGCGCTAAAAAGGGGCGGGGCTACATAAGGTCTGTAGTGATGCTTGCCTTAGTACAGTTTGTTCTTTGTTTTAATATTCCGGACAGCACTAAGCTAACAGTCTTTTCCTGGGTTTGTGCCATCAGAATAGTTATAAGCATAATTAGGACAATAAAAAAGTCAAAGGTCAAGAGAAGAGTGTTTCTCTCCAGTGACTTGACTGACTGCCATTCTGTCAGGCTGTTTTCACGCTCAGTTCGGTCACAGCCCTCCTCAGCGGCTACTGTTTACTACTGTAGCGCTAGAACAATAACAGTTTGGTCTTGTTTTCAAGTAAAAGCATCTAAACAACTTATATTTACCTGCAAAGAGAATTTGGGTTAACTAGATTAAAAAGTTTTGTAAAGACAAACTTGTTAAGAAAGCCTGGCCAGAAATTTTGAAGCAGTTTAAAAAGCACGAAACTTGAAGGTTTTACGGTCAGTTTTACAGCACGCCGACAGATAAATAGAGTTGGGGTTGCTAGGGTGTTGCTAGGCAGTTCCTAAGGTCTTCCGTGCAGTTGTTAAAGTGTTATAGGTGGTTACTTGGGTATTCTGGGTCATTGCTACTAGGGTTGCTAGGGTGTTGCTAGGAAGTTGCTAGGGTCTTCTGGGTAGTTACTACAGTGTTTTAGGTAATTACTCTGTTATTCTGGGTGGTTGCTAGGGTGTTGCTAGGCAGTTTCTTGCATATTATGGATTTTGCTATGCAGTTGCTGGGATTTTCTGGGTGTTACTAGGTAGTTGACGGTGTTTTGTATGGTTTCTAGGCAATTGCTAATGTATTTTCTGGTGGTCACTAGGGTGTTGATAGGCAGTTGCTCGGGTATTCTGATTGGTTGCTATGCAGTTACAAAGGTTTTCTGGTCTGTTACTAGGCAGGCAATAGAGTTTTTGGATGGTTGCTGGGCAGTTGCTAGCAACTAACCTGGTTGATGCTAGGAAGTTGCTAAACTATTATAGATGTTGCTAGGGTCTTCTGGGTAGTTGCTAAAGTGTTCAAGGTGGTTACTATGTTATTCTGGGTGGTTGATAGGGTGTTGCTAGGCATTTTCCTGCATATTCTGGATTTTACTATGCAGTTTCTAGGGTTTTCAGGGTGACAGGATGTTTTGGATGGTTTCTAGTGGTTTGGTTTCCTGGTGGTCACTGGGGTGTTGCTAGGGTGTTCAGGATGGTTGCTTGGATGTTGCTATGCAGTTGTTGCTAGATAGTTGCCCAGATGTTTTGGATGGTTACTAGGCATTTGCTAGGATGTTGCCATGTAGTTGCTAGGGTTTAATGGGTGGTTACTTGGTAGTTGTCAGGATGTTTTGGATTGTTGCTAGTGTATTTTTGGTTGTTGCTAGGGTATTCTGGGTGGTTGCTGTGCAGTTGCTAGAGTGTTTGAATGATTGCTAGGGTGTTCTGGGTGGTTGCTAGGTAGTTGCTAATAGAAAGATAAAGCAAAGATCTGTCAAAATCGTGTGAGGTTTGTGCTTAAAACAAGAAAACCCAAATGGAGTAAGAATTAATTTTTCAGATTTTTTTTTCTGTAAACAAGTCTTATTTTCTTGTGCAATTTTATTTCTCAGATAAATTTGCTTGGTTTAAATGTCTTATCTCACATAATTATGTTTCTCAAGTAAATGTATCTTGTTTTAGGGTGTTTTTATTGAAAGACAAGACATAAATACTGATTAGGAAAGTTTTTTTTTGTTTTGTTTTTTTTGCAGTAAACGGACTGCATCAACAGCACCCCAAGACATTAACTAAAATGTTTTTAAAAGAAAAACTAAGAGATGAAAACAAGTTAACTTTTGGTATTCTTAGGCTCGCAGAGCCCTAATGATAATCAAATGAGGGCCCAGAGAACAGATATAAATAAATAAGAAGCAGATAATTAAGTAAAGTAACACACACACACACACACACACACAGAGAGAAGTGAGTTAAAGCAGCTGCTGGGCCCAGGGAGGAGCTGATAGGGAGAAGCAGGTTCTGCTCAGGTACCCCAGGCAGACGCGCACAGCCGCGCTAATTGCAATAATGACTGCCGCACAGACGCTAATTAAAGCTGCGTGTTGGATGGTGGTCTGCAGCATGGCCAAGCACTGACAAACTCTGACAGCGCATGCTGGCATACACTAACAAAGACATAATCTCAGATACAGCAGGAAAGTAAATATTTCCGCACGATCCCTGTGCTGACCATATGGCACGTCTGTAATTATAAGGCCTCTTTTCCTCCTTTTCTCCCGGTTCTTCAAGCCGAGGAGTGCGGGAGGGTGGCATGCCTATCAGGCTGAGTATAATTGAACAGCTTATGCAATTGCTTTAATTATATACGGTAGCTGTACCGTCTCATCTGGGCTTGCAACATGTGGAGTGTTTCATCCATTCTGCTTCGCTTGTCACACCGCCGTTACGCTTCTTTATGTTCCGCGTGCAAACGCGACGTTCGCTATATAGCCGTGTTTATGTATCTCATGCAAAAATATTTCAGTAACCAATTAACCTCCTTCCTGTGTCTGTCGGGGTTTCTAATTTGGCAGATGCATATGTAATTAGTTAATAACCAGTGATATAAATATCAACGATTCAAAGGTCAAAGCTGTCGTGCTTGGAAAATGTTGAGGAATTCTTCTAATAACTGTTCTGCTTAAAATGCTGGAAACTTTTGCACAATGTTTGTGCATTTTTATCAAGGCAACAGCGCTTGGTTTACTGTTTGCATCTAGTTTGTAGTGGTGCTAATTAGAATAAGCATCACTATTGTTATTGCTCAAGCTTTATAAATCATAAATTATCATAAAACTCATCCTGCAGCGTTTGTCTTGTTGAGGAGAATTGTGCTTGCTTTCTTTGGAGCAGTAAAACAAACAAAGGACGTCTGCAAATGGTGGTCTGTGGATGAGCTGGTTGGTAATTATCATGACTTGATCCACTGACGACCCCGAAACACAGTCACCTTCATGACGAGGGCCGTCCTGCCCCAGCGGGTCTGACTTCAGATTTGCCTGACCAACAGAAACCGTTTAAGGACACTGGCTATTAGGAGGTTCAAATAGCGTTTAATTACATCTATGAAGGGGGCGATTCCTGGTTAATTAAAGCTTTAAGGGGAATCTTCACATTCAGCAGATCCAAATCACCCACTCAGGTTATTCTTCATCTGTTTTTTTGGGTGTAATTTTGCATGGTGGTGACTATAACCGGTTTTATTAGTTCAGCTGGCCTGCTAATGATGCATGTAGGACAGAAAAACAAGACCTGCACAGGAAAGTGTCAGCCCTGATCATCATAACTTATTCAGTTCAGTTTTAGAAAAGCATTCATTTATATTTAAAAACTAAATTAATCAAAGCATACTAACTTTCTAATTTGTCTTACAAAAATAGTTTTTTGGATTTATCAGGACACACATGTAACTCGTATATATACCCATATTATTTGATTTATGATATTTTTTAAAGTATATCATAATATACATGTTATGTATGACAGTTTTTTGGAGTGAAAATTGCAGGATTTGGGGATCAGAGGAAGTTGTTCTTCACAGCTGGTGGAAAATTGTGTTTTACAGCCTCTCGCTTCATCCATCCATCCATCCATCCGTCCGTCCTCTTACTAAATGACCATCTTTCTCATCTTCTTCTTTGACACGTTAGACAGTACAGCCGTTGATTGAGTTAATCACGCTCTCCAAACTCTCCCCACATCCCTCGATTCTCACGCACCACAGACTCACAGCCAACAGCTGAGCTCTCACACTCACAGAGAAGTGGGACACATCCACACAGAGAGACAGCAGTGATGTTTGAAGTATCAACTTTGTCTCAGATCATGGTTTTCCTGATATTCCTCAGGAGAAATAATAGGATTGTACATGTTGTAATAAACAGTAAAATAACAGTTCAAAGTTCATCAGTTATGAAATGTATTTGATTTCAGCTATAAAGCAGTTCTACAGAAGACAATAGTGTCATTATAGTCGTCATCCAGTGAGAGTCTAAAGCTTTAAACTGAATGTGTAGCAGTTCAGATCATCTGATGAGAAATAAGCGACATACAGGAGACTTCAGAGGAAGTATTAATTACAATTAAGCTATACAAAAAGAGGTTTGTAGGGCGTTGCTATGTGGTTACTGGGGTGTTCTGGGTGGTTTGTACTTTGTAGGGTGTTGCTATGTGGTTACTGGGGTGTTCTGGGTGGTTTGTACTTTGTAGGGTGTTGCTATGTGGTTACCGGGGTGTTCTCTGTGGTTTTTAGGGCGTTGCTATGTGGATGCTGGGGTGTTCTGGGTGGTTTGTACTTTGTAAGGTGTTTACTGGGGTGTTCTGGGTAATTTGTAGGGTGTTGCTATGTGGTTACCGGGGTGTTCTCTGTGGTTTGTAGGGTGTTGCTATGTGGTTACTGAGGTGTTCTGGGTGGTTTGTACTTTATGGGGTGTTGCTATGTGGTTGTTGGGGTGTTCTCTGTGGTTTGTAGGGTGTTGCTATGTGGATGCTGGGGTGTTCTGGGAGGTTTGTACTTTGTAAGGTGTTGCTATGTGGTTACTGGGGTGTTCTGGGTGGTTTGTAGGGTGTTGCTATGTGGTTACCGGGGTGTTCTCTGTGGTTTGTAGGGTGTTGCTATGTGGTTACTGGGGTGTTCTGGGTGGTTGTTGGAGTGATCTGGGTGGTTTGTAGGGTGTTGCTATGTGGTTACTGGGGTGGTTTGTACTTTGTAAGGTGTTGCTATGTGGTTACTGGGGTGTTCTGGGTGGTTTGTACTTTATGGGGTGTTGCTATGTGGTTGTTGGGGTGTTCTCTGTGGTTTGTAGGGTGTTGCTATGTGGATGCTGGGGTGTTCTGGGAGGTTTGTACTTTGTAAGGTGTTGCTATGTGGTTACTGGGGTGTTCTGGGTGGTTTGTAGGGTGTTGCTATGTGGTTACCGGGGTGTTCTCTGTGGTTTGTAGGGTGTTGCTATGTGGTTACTGGGGTGTTCTGGGTGGTTGTTGGAGTGATCTGGGTGGTTTGTAGGGTGTTGCTATGTGGTTACTGGGGTGGTTTGTACTTTGTAAGGTGTTGCTATGTGGTTACTGGGGTGTTCTGGGTGGTTTGTACTTTGTAGGGTGTTGCTATGTGGTTACTGGGGTGGCTTGTACTTTGTAAGGTGTTGCTATGTGGTTACCGGGGTGTTCTCTGTGGTTTGTAGGGTGTTGCTATGTGGTTACTGGGTCGTTCTTTGTTGTTTGTAGAGTTGCTGTGTGGTTACTGGGGTGGTTTGTAGGTCGTTGCTATGTGGTTGGTGGAGTGTTCTCACCTCAGCTTTTGCTAAGGTGTTCTGGTTGGTTTGAAGGGCGTTGCTAGGGTGTTCTGTGTGGTTTGTTGGGCCTTGCATGTTTGTATGGTGATGGTGACCTGTGATCTGTAGAGTCTGTTTAGTTTGTGTGATGCAATGACAAAATATGCAGTATATGAGATTTTTTTAAGGTGAAATAGGACCACTGGAAACTCTCTGCACTTTAAACAAGCATCCATCCTCTAACCAGAGAGGATTTAACCGGAAAGGGCATCTGGGCATGTTTCCCTGGTGTCCAGAGTCTATGTGTGTGTGTGTGTGTGTTTTGGGGGGATTCCTGTGCAGTGTCCGTCTTGGTCGCCTGGGAGTCGTGGGACCCTGGACATCTGTTCTCTTCCACTTGCTGTGGTCAGTCTGGCATTCCTAATCTTCGCACCCTCACACTTCTCCCTGGAGGCGTCTGTCCACTGACCTGCTTTCCCCTCTCTGCATCTCTGCCGGTTTATCTCTCTCTCTCTCTCTCTCTCTCTTTCTGTCTTCCGCTCTGTCACAGAGTGCCAGCAAAGCCAATCGGACGCGGCCACAGTCTTCCAGATCAAAGCTGTGCTGATTCCACGGCAGGAGCTTTTGAAGTGTTCAGGAAAACGAGTCACATGTGGCGTCTTTATGACAATATTCTCCTGATGCCTGTATTTTTACATCTTCATCTGCGGCGTCCAGTCCTTGCATTCGGGTCTTTTGCGAAGATTATATTTTAATAGCTAAAATAAAGCATGACGGTTAATCCGGTTAGTCTTTTGCGAAGTGTTTTTCCCTCTTTCTGTTTTTCCAAGAGCGTGGCGAGTAGAAACGCACAGTGCTTGTCTCCCAGCACTAGTTGAGCTGATTGAAGCTGGAGCTTTCACACGAAGATTTAACCTCCCAAAATAAATCAAATAAACACTGGTAATCTCACTAGGTCGTTCTGAGTGTACTTCCCTGAAGTCTGCATGGAGCAGGACGTTTTCCCTGATAACATCTGCCTGTAGCTTTTGCTCTATTTCTCTTTCTTTCTCCCTGGCATCTGTCCTGTTCCCAAGGGGGAGAAGGAACCACAGAGGAGATCTCTTTCATTGCTCAATTGTTGCTACTAGACAGCAATGAGATTAAATGTCTTTCTTTCTTTCTTTTAAGTCTCTTGATCAATGAAATAGAAAACTTTGAGCAATAGAAAATTCCTCTGGGAGAATGTTTGTACTTGATTACTTATTTAGCAGATGTGGTTTCCAAGGTGTTTCTGTGTGGTCTGTAGGGTAGAGTTGCTATGTGGTTACTAAGGTGTTCTGGGTGGTTTATAAGGTGTTTCTATGTGGTTGCTGGGGTTTTCTGAATGGTTTGTAGAGTGTTGCTATGGGATTTCTAGAGGATTCTGGGTAGTTTGTAGGGTGCTGCTAGAGTTTTTGGGTGCTTTGTAGGGCATTGATATGTGGTTTCTAGGGTGTTCTGTTATGAGATGTTGCTATGTGGTTGCTGGGGTTTTCTGGGTGGTTTATAGGGCGTTGCTATGTGGTTGCTGGGATGTTCTGGGTGGTTTGTAGGGTGTTGCTATGTGGTTGCTGGTTTGTTCTGGGTGGTTTGTAGGGTGTTGCTATATGGTTGCTGGGATGTTCTGGGTGCTTTGTAGGGCATTGATATGTGGTTTCTAGGGTGTTCTGTTATGAGATGTTGCTATGTGGTTGCTGGGGTGTTATGGGTGGTTTGTAGGGTGTTGCTATGTGGTTGCTGGGATGTTCTGGGTGGTTTGTAGGGTGTTGCTATGTGGTTGCTGGTTTGTTCTGGGTGGTTTGTAGGGTGTTGCTATATGGTTGCTGGGATGTTCTGGGTGCTTTGTAGAGCATTGATATGTGGTTTCTAGGGTGTTCTGTTATGAGATGTTGCTATATGGTTGCTGGGGTGTTATGGGTGGTTTGTAGGGTGTTGCTATGTGGTTACTGAGGTGTTCTGGGTGGTTTGTACTTTACGGGGTGTTGCTATGTGGTTACTGGGGTGTTCTGGGTGGTTTGTAGGGTGTTGCTATGTGGTTGTTGAGGTGTTCTGGGTGGTTTGTACTTTACGGGGTGTTGCTATGTGGTTACTGGGGTGTTCTGGGTGGTTTTTAGGGCGTTGCTATGTGGATACTGGGGTGTTCTGTGTGGTTTGTACTTTGTAAGGTGTTTACTGGGGTGTTCTGGGTGGTTTTTAGGGCGTTGCTATGTGGTTACTGGGGTGTTCTGGGTGGTTTTTAGGGCGTTGCTATGTGGTTACTGGGGTGTTCTGGGTGGTTTTTAGGGCGTTGCTATGTGGATACTGGGGTGTTCTGGGTAATTTGTACTTTATGGGGTGTTGCTATGTGGTTGTTGGGGTGTTCTCTGTGGTTTGTAGGGTGTTGCTATGTGATTATTGGAGTGTTCTGGGTGGTTTGTAGGGCGTTGCTATGTGGTTGCTGGGATGTTCTGGGTGGTTTGTAGGGTGTTGCTATGTGGTTGCTGGGATGTTCTGGGTGGTTTGTAGGGTGTTGCTATGTGGTTGCTGGGATGTTCTGGGTGGTTTGTAGGGTGTTGCTATGTGGTTGCTGGGATGTTCTGGGTGGTTTGTAGGGTGTTGCTATGTGGTTGCTGGGATGTTCTGGGTGGTTTGTAGGGTGTTGCTATGGTTTTTTCTGGGTAGTTTGTAGGGCTTTTCTGTGTGGTTGCTATGGTTTTCTTGGAGGTTCCAAGTTGGTTTCTTTGTGGTTATTTTTTTTTTTTTTTTTTTTAATCTTTAACCACAAGTATGTGCGATAGTTGTAGTGATATTTGCCTTTGCAAGCACCACTAAAATATGTTCACAAATGAAATATCTTCAGATCAGGCACAGTAGAATAGGAGCAGCACACAGTATCAAACCTACAGTCTTCTGGGTATTAACCACATAATAAAAGCTGCAACCCAGAAAAGGCTTTAGTGAAAACCAGAGCTCATCTCCGGATATTACCACCCTGAAATCAACAGGTAACAGAACCTGTATGTTCCTGTTCGTGACTGTCAAAAAGGCGTCCTGCCATCTAAATCAGCTCACATTAGTGCAATAAAGCTTGATGACGATCACATTTCTGATATCCCCTTATTCATATACAGTATAAATAATGAGCATGTCTCATGTTTATGCAGTTATCACTGTTACCGCCGATTATATTAATGCTAATTAATTCATATGAATGCTCCGGCGCTAGTTTGACAATCACAGCGGTAAAGTACTGTTGATTTGATCTGATTTGATTAGAAAGCCAATGTTAGCAGGAAGGAAAGGGGAAGAGCGTGTAAACAAGTGAGAAGGAGATGTTAATTCATACGGTGTCCGGGGCAGAGCATCAATCTTGCTTTGTGAGGTTCATCATTCCAGTTGCAGAGTTCCTCATTCAGTCGCACTGTCTCTCGCTCCAACAACAGATCCATCATCCATGCGGCTGATTGGGACAACAGTACTTGTTATGCTATAAAACCTATCATTGTGAAGTTAGATGCTATAAATCTTCCCTTAAACAGACAACGAGCCCCATGGAAACACAGACAACAGCGATTCTCCTCACAGATTGATGGCAACTTTGAGTGTGCACACGCTCAAAACAGTAAAAAAGAGAGTGTGTGGAAATTGTCTAATGGCTGATATGAATTGAAATAGGAGGCTTTTTTGTTGTTTGCCTTTGCTTGGAGCTAATGAAACATTGCAATCCAAATTCAGTGCAATCGAGTATCAGTCTTCAGAGTAACTGTAGCTGCTGGCTTTATGCTGTTGCTCTATTTCATATTGTGAAACTGGAAATAATCTATGCAAGTGATGTAAGAAAATGACAGATGCATCAGACAAGTTCAGTCGTCAGCGGGCTCATTTTGGCATCTCTAGTTCAGAGTTCTAGTTTGCATCAGTGAAACACTAAGTGGACACACAAATTCTTTCATTTTCATTTTGCATCTGTGACGGATTTGTTTGCGTTTTTACAGGAGCAGCCAATGTGTTTAAATATGTACAACAGGAACACCTTCAATGCACTGGCCAAGCTTTTGCTTATTTAATAATAATAATAATTCCTTACATTTATATAGCGCTTTTCTGGGTACTCAAAGTGCTTTACATATGGAAGGGGGAATCTCCTATTTCCAGCCTACTTTTAAAATAACCATTCCACAAAACCATCATCCTCATTAATATCATAGTTGAACTTGGTTTATCCACTATAAACATGTCAACTTTAACTAACTTGCTCAGCAAGATTCTCTTTAAACAGGTTCCAAAATTGACCACAGAAGATGTTCATGCTGATGCCTGTTATAGAGCTCCTTTATGCTGACAATGCATTGTTTTTAATGCATAATATCATACTTGCAAAGCTGTAAATGTTTGCATATACATGATCTGGGCCTTACTATGGAAGCTTGTTTCCGCCATGAAATAAAAAAGGTAATTGCGACTTTTTTCTCAGAATTGCGTTTTTTATCACTTTATATTGCACAATTCTGACTTTATATCACTCAATTTTGATTTTATATCACAATTCTGACTGTATTACAATTCTGACTTTATATCTTGCAATTGTGACTTAATATCACTCAATTCTGACTTTATATCGTAATTGTGACTTTATATTGGCCAATTCTGACTTAATATCACTCAATTCTGACTTTATATCACAATTCTGACTTTATATCACAATTCTGACTTTATATCATGCAATTCTGACTTTATATCACTCAATTCTGACTTTATATCACTCAATTCTGACTTTATATCACTCAATTCTGACTTTATATCATGCAATTCTGACTTTATATTGGCCAATTCTGACTTTATATCATGCAATTCTGACTTTATATCACTCAATTCTGACTTTATATCATGCAATTCTGACTTTATATCACTCAATTCTGACTTTATATCATGCAATTCTGACTTTATATCACTCAATTCTGACTTTATATCACTTAATTTTGACTTTATATCACAATTCTGACTGTATCAATTCTGACTTTATATCACTCTATTGTGACTTTATATCACTCAATTCTGACTTTATATCGTAATTCTGACTTTATATCACAATTCTGACTTTATATCATGCAATTCTGACTTTATATCACTCAATTCTGACTTTATATCACTCAATTCTGACTTTATATCGTAATTGTGACTTTATATTGGCCAATTCTGACTTTATATCACTCAATTCTGACTTTATATCGCAATTCTGACTTTATATCTTGCAATTCTGACTTTATATCACTCAATTCTGACTTTATATCACTTAATTTTGACTTTATATCGCAATTCTGACTTTATATCTTGCAATTCTGACTTTATATCACTCAATTCTGACTTTATATCATGCAATTCTGACTTTATATCACTCAATTCTGACTTTATATCGTAATTGTGACTTTATATTGGCCAATTCTGACTTAATATCACTCAATTCTGACTTTATATCACAATTCTGACTTTATATCACAATTCTGACTTTATATCATGCAATTCTGACTTTATATCACTCAATTCTGACTTTATATCACTCAATTCTGACTTTATATCGTAATTGTGACTTTATATTGGCCAATTCTGACTTTATATCATGCAATTCTGACTTTATATCGTAATTGTGACTTTATATTGGCCAATTCTGACTTAATATCACTCAATTCTGACTTTATATCACAATTCTGACTTTATATCACAATTCTGACTTTATATCACTCAATTCTGACTTTATATCACTCAATTCTGACTTTATATCACTCAATTCTGACTTTATATCATGCAATTCTGACTTTATATTGGCCAATTCTGACTTTATATCATGCAATTCTGACTTTATATCACTCAATTCTGACTTTATATCATGCAATTCTGACTTTATATCACTCAATTCTGACTTTATATCATGCAATTCTGACTTTATATCACTCAATTCTGACTTTATATCACTTAATTTTGACTTTATATCACAATTCTGACTGTATCAATTCTGACTTTATATCACTCTATTGTGACTTTATATCACTCAATTCTGACTTTTTATCGTAATTGTGACTTTATATTGGCCAATTCTGACTTTATATCACAATTCTGACTTTATATCACAATTCTGACTTTATATCATGCAATTCTGACTTTATATCACTCAATTCTGACTTTATATCACTCAATTCTGACTTTATATCGTAATTGTGACTTTATATTGGCCAATTCTGACTTTATATCACTCAATTCTGACTTTATATCGCAATTCTGACTTTATATCTTGCAATTCTGACTTTATATCACTCAATTCTGACTTTATATCACTTAATTTTGACTTTATATCGCAATTCTGACTTTATATCTTGCAATTCTGACTTTATATCACTCAATTCTGACTTTATATCATGCAATTCTGACTTTATATCACTCAATTCTGACTTTATATCGTAATTGTGACTTTATATTGGCCAATTCTGACTTAATATCACTCAATTCTGACTTTATATCACAATTCTGACTTTATATCACAATTCTGACTTTATATCATGCAATTCTGACTTTATATCACTCAATTCTGACTTTATATCACTCAATTCTGACTTTATATCACTCAATTCTGACTTTATATCGTAATTGTGACTTTATATTGGCCAATTCTGACTTTATATCATGCAATTCTGACTTTATATCACTCAATTCTGACTTTATATCATGCAATTCTGACTTTATATCACTCAATTCTGACTTTATATCACTTAATTTTGACTTTATATCGCAATTCTGACTTTATATCTTGCAATTCTGACTTTATATCACTCAATTCTGACTTTATATCACTTAATTTTTACTTTATATCACAATTCTGACTGTATCAATTCTGACTTTATATCTTGCAATTGTGACTTAATATCACTCAATTCTGACTTTATATCACAATTCTGACTTTATATCACAATTCTGACTTTATATCATGCAATTCTGACTTTATATCACTCAATTCTGACTTTATCTCACTCAATTCTGACTTTATATCACAATTCTGACTTTATATCATGCAATTCTGACTTTATATCACTCAATTCTGACTTTATATCGCAATTGTGACTTTATATCTTGCAATACTGACTTTGTCACGTAATTCTGACTTTATTTCACAATTCTGACTGTATATTATACACCTAAAAGTAACTAATTATGTTGCATCATTACTTTTTATGAAAAATAACATTATATTTGTCCTTCTTCCAGAATAGCATATGCTTGGCTCTCAGGTGTTTGTTTGGTAACACTTGAAAACTTGATGTGTAATGCATTATAACGTAAATGTATTCATAATGTAAGTTTTAATGCATTGTATCTTTTCATAAATAATTGTAACCAAAGTTACATCTTAAATTGGTTGTTTGTCATGTGTTTTAATGCATTTTTCTTTCTAAAGGTGTAATAATGAAAGTATTATTACAATTATATCATACAATGCATTATAAGGTGCATTACAAGGCATAATTAATGCATTAAAATTATGCTTATAATGCATTATATATATTTTTTAAATTCTTCAAGTAAAGTGTTTTTATTTAATTATTTAGTTATTTATTGAATTGGAAGTCTTTGCTATGGCAATGTTTTTTTTGTATGCAGTGACATTAAAATAATTAAGAATTAAAATAGCATACATTAGTAAGCGTCTTTGTGATCTGGTCTCTAGATATGGCTCAGGTTCATCCTTCAATCTGCTAAAGTAACAGAATGCCTCTTCACAATGGCACTTTTCCTTAAGTGAAGGAAGAGACATTGCTGAATAGCAGCATTGTTGCTGTCTGAAAGGGGCGGGGCTGTGTCAGGAATGGGTGTGGTTTATACTTGCCTCATCTGACAGCACAGCAGATCGAGGGTAACCTTTAATTGGCTGCTGAAGTGCTGAGGCGGAGACAGAAGTTAATGACAGCGCCGTCTCAGCCGGGACACTCCTTTGTGTAAGAGACCTTCTCTCCCTAGAGAGCCGTACTATATGTTTCTTCATTTAACGCTTCATTTGTGATTGGCCAGATTTGTGTGTGTGTGCATGTGTGAGACTTGTGTATGTCTAGGTGAATTTGTGTGCAAAATAGAAAGAACACATGTATGTTTATTTACATACACATAAGTCATTGAAAAAGCTTTACAGAGAAATAGACATTTAAATGTCAAGTTTAAAATCACTAATCCTAAAAATATATGTTTAATTTACAATGATTTAAAAAGACACAGTATGTATAAAAAGCACATCAGTTGGCATAAAATAATGAAATGCAAAGTGTTGGAAAATGTGCACATAAACAGACGTTTACTACAAGAAAAGAGGTATACGAATAAGTGTATGTACTATATGCACGTGTGTGTGTTTACATGTTTGGTCACTGTCGTGTGTGTGTGTTTGGGGGTGTTGGGGATCATTGCATGATTTGAGTTGGTGTTAATGTCTCCAGTCTCCCTTGTGTCTATCCAGACACAAAGACGGCCCCCATGTGGGACGGGCCCCTCTCCACTCCTGGGTCCTAAAGTGATCTTAATATGAAGATCATTAACTAGAGACGGAGAGGGAGGGTGAGCTCATGTGCAGGAGTGGAGAGAGTCTGTCAGGATCGGCCCACGCCATCAATCTTGTCATTTACACAATGCAAAATCAAATCGACGGCAAATAATAAACTGCCGTAGACAAGCAGGAGTGTCCCTAAACATAAATAGACCTTCAGAAACTCATTAAGGAGTCGTTTTTACATGCAAAAAAAAAAAAAAAAGAATTACATGCATTGTTTCTTTACAAATTCATACATGCATATTAGGGATCAAGATATATCGGCCACAATATCTGTATCGGCCGATATATATTTTCATTTTTAATGTTATTGTTATCAGCCCAATAAGAAAATTTGGCCAAAATATATTAAAGCCGATAAATATTTCCTTCAGCTGAGACACTTCAGATGTGCACTGTTCATAATGATGGTTTTGAATTGCTTGAAATATGATTGAAATCACTTCAAAAAGGAAAACACAATTAAGCGCAACATGTAGATCGCAAATCTGTCATATAGACTACATAAAATTATAATGAGAACATTATAATTGTGTGCTTGGGACATGGCTTTTAATGGTGAGACTTTTGTTTTTGTAATCAGGTTCTCAAAAAATATATAAAAAATTGGATTTAGATTTATCGGCCAATATATCGGTCATCGGCTTTCAGATATAAAGAATTATCGGTATCGGCCAATATTTTCATATTGGTGCATCCCTAATGCATATATTAATGGGATTAAATACAGTAAATGGGTGGTTTTTGCTAGATTCTTTTAGGATAAAGTTTATATGCATGTGTAGGAGAAAGTGTAATTTTTCACCATTTTTGAATTTCTTATTTTTTGCTTTTATTACTTCGTTTTAAGCGGTCCTACAGTATGACATGATGTTTTAAGTTATTCTGCATGCATAATAGACTAATAGTTTTAATAATAGAAGAGATTTGAGTTTTTGAAATTATAAGTAGAATTAGAAAATATCATTTAAAATTGTTTCAGATTCAGCATGTCACATTTTTTTTTTTTTTTTTTACACTACTTTTATTTAATTTTAATTTGCACCTGCTGAAGGTGCACCAGCAATTCTGCAGTGCAATCTTTGCATGCATACATAATGTATTATTTATACACTGTAATATTTTATTTAATTCTTTTTTCTTCTTGTGCACCAGTATTTCCCTGCATTTATGTGCAATGAGGCTTAACAATCTTTATATGTCTTTGTTGAGCATATTCAATGACAAAATATGTCAAATCCATACAAGTCCCCATCTGCACTAGAATCCTTCTATGAATTGTTCCTAAATAGACTGCGAGCTGCTAATAAAGTATACTTAACATAACAATAGAAGCCAGACCTCTGTCACAGGACGGCCGAGTCAGCCTGAGTATAAGATAATAGATCCAGGAGCCAATCGGATCACTCGGATACCTCCTACCTTCCCTGACTCTCTTTTTTTCCACTCTGCTCAGCAAAAGCCGAGCTAAGATCAATATCGTGAGCGCTCCCTCTCATCCTAAATTACCGGCTAACGGCAGCGTCCTTTCCCCCCTCCGCTCCACTGGAGACCCTGCAGTAGTGAGGGATCGGCTATCTTTAGCAGTAATGGAGGCTGTTTGTAATAAAGCAAGGTGGTTAATATCAGCTTGTCGGGTTTCTCTGCCTATTTCTCTGCTCTCAGGGGCTATGGCGCTTATATTATTAGCCGTGTAAAAACGGCAGTAGTGTGTGGTGGTGAGCTCTTATTAAGCTGTTACCTGCAGGCTTCTGTCCAATCTCTGCAGGTTGCAACAGTAAGCAGAATGTTATATTGGAGGGTTTTATTAAATTGACGGTTGCGGGTCTCTGTGGAGAAGATCTGGGAACAGAGTGACCTTTGAACTTCGACGGTCTTTGTCACAGTCCCCACAAGATCCGGTGGTTAGCGTGAACCATCAGAGCCGTGGTGCAGTAGGTGACGTGTGACACACAGGAGAGCTGATGACTCACGGGTTCGGGTCTGACCTGAGTCATTTCCCAATCCCATTCCCTTTGGACCCCTGGAGATTCAGGAAGGTACTGCAGGTTCAGAAATGTGTGTATATATAGTATATTTCTGATTTATTTGTTCTGTAACTGAATGTAACGGTAAATAACTCTTGCATGCAAAAAGAAAAACTTTTTTCTTTATTAATGCATGCATGCATACATTAATGTATGTTTATAACTGGGTGCTTTATGCATGTTTATTTTAGTTTATACAGTATGCATCGTGAATCACTTATTAAATAGTCTTTTTTACATGCAAAACGAAAAACCATTTATTTACAAATTCATGCGTGCATTTATTAATTCATGTAGCCTATATCAAAATTAGTGGTTTATGCTTGTTTAGTTTAGGCTATAGTTTATATGCATGTATAGAAGAAAAGTGTAATTGTTTTATAACTTTATTTAAAGGCGTATTACTCATTAAATAGTCTTTTTTTTTTACATGTGTCTTTACAAAATTCATGCATGCATGCATACATTAATGCATGTATTTAAATAGGTTTATGCTTATTTTATGCTAATATTTATATGCATGTGTAGGAGAAAGTGTTTTTGTTCTGTAACTTCATTAAAAGGTAAATCACTACTTAAATAGTCTTTTTTTACATGCAAAAAGAAAAAACAATGCATGCATACGTTAATGCATGTATAGAAGAAAGTACATTTGTCCTTTAACTTTATCAAAAACAAAAATACCTTTTAATAAAGTATAATATGGTATGAAGTTTAATGTGCAGAGTCATTTGTAATGAGGAAAACGTGGTGCTTTCAAACACTGATCTGTTTGTTTGCACCCAACACAAAAATCACCGCTTCGACCAATGCCGTGAGATCGGGGCGGGGCTTTCTGTTTACTGACCAATGAATGACAGATGAGGCGAGTGTTTAGGAAACCTGTTTAAAAAACATTTGTTGATTCTCAAAGTACAGATTTCACCTTTAAAATGTATGATTGAAAGAAAAAACATCCTGTTTCATTTTTGGTTGATTCTAACAAGCAGAAAACCATCATTAAGAAATGTAAATCTCTTAAAAGTGCTGCAGTGAATCCAGGATGTTGTTGTAAAGCTATAAGCTTGCTAATTGAGAGACAAAGAAGCATAATGTAATAATGTGGACAACCCCTGCTGTTCATAAAGGCTAAAACACCCATTTTATCTACTTATACTAAATTCTTTTTCCAAAAATGTTATATGCAGATCCCTCACAGATGAACTGCAGCCGGTTTAGTTAGTAGAGACAAGGACGCCCTCATCTGGCCAAATCTCCAAAAAGCATACATGAGTTTATGACTGCTGATATTAATTGTTGAAGACAATTTTCTGAGCTTCATATGAAGATTAAGACCATAAGATTCAATATCAGTGCATTTTTTTTGCTCTTTTTTTAGGGTAAAGAACACCTGATCATAAATCTTCCCACATCAGCCTGAAGATCCAGGAACATCAACAGGTACATCACACAGGTGTGACTTTTCTTTCACAATAAAGTGCTGTAAGAACAACAGAAATCTCACCCGAGATCTCTTTAATGGCTCAGTTGTTTCTCCCACAACAATAAGATGTAATGGAGAGCAAATACAAACTTTTTCTCCTGAGAAAAAAGCCCCAGTTAATCTCATATGCGTCTCCTCTGGAGTTTCACGAGAGATTTGAACAGATCTCAATAGGAACTCATTAAGTTCTTCCAACACTAAATTAATTTCATGCATTTTATAGCTCTATACTGCAGCACTTAAGTATTTTTGTCTCTTTTTTCCCCCCAGTATAAATATCTAAACATATCGAGAGATTTATTTTAGAAGGAAAATGACTGAAGATATTAAGTTGTTTTCTGAGAAATGTATCACACATGAAAAAAATGTGCCAGTGGTGTCAGAAAAATAAACTTGATTCAAAGGGGAAACAAGATAATTTTTTTTTTTTTTTTTTTTTTTAAAAGATGATGATACATTTTTTCAGAAAAGACTTACATGCTTCTCAAGTAAATGCATCTTGGTTTAAGTATGTTTGTGCTGGAAAACAAGACAAAATCCATCTATATGTGTTTTAGTTTTATTTCTTTTTAGGAGTAACATCAGACAAAGTTGACGACACTAAAATAAAAAAAATAAAAATAACTAAGAACTCGTTCATTACGTCTCCTGAAGTACGTAAGAGCAATCTCTGTCATGAAGAACGTCACTCAGTGCAGATCAAAGCTTGTCCTCGTCTTCCTCATCTTTATCATAAATGACATATATTTCTCAGCTGCTCAGTTGGCCTCATTCCATTCAGTGAAACTTAATGAGTTTGGCTGTTGACTTTTCACTTCCTGTCGTCAAATCCGCCCCACTCAGATCTTCAAACGCTGTGTTTGCGCTGTGGAAACAGGCCTGATCCTCACCTGTGTCCTCAAACACTGAAAGCTGCTCTTATAGATCACACTGCCGTTTATCTGAACAGCATCTGGTGTAGATCTGAGACTGATGTTGCATGATTATTCTTCTTAAGGTTTACCTTAAGACTTGGGCAGGTGAATCTGACCCCAGATCAGCATAAAAGTTTAAAGAAACTTTTGGAATGGATTACTCATGTGCTGCTCACAGCGTGTTATACTGTATACTGCTGTTCAAATATATGTAAAGCTGTATGCATTATGCAAAATAAGCACTTCAGACAGCATGTTTAATAAAGTACACTGAAAAAAAATAGAAACCTAGCTATTTCTACCTGATTTAACTAATAAAAAATGAGTTTTGTTGGTATAAATGAATGTATTTAGGTTGATTCACTGATGTTAAATAATATTTTTGACTTGCATAAAAGATTTTTAGGTTGCACTTTTTTCTGCATAGCATCCGATTCTCATTTTACTGGGATTTTTGTTTAAACATTCTGTACATTACAGTGATTTTACCATGTTTAAGGGGTGTTTTTCATTTAAAAAAAAAAAAAAAAAAAATGTTAATGAATGCCCTTACTTATCATTTATAAAACCAGTGCAAAAGCTATATGATAAATGACACAAATGTTCAATAGTTACATAAAATATAATAATAATTTCTGTTTGTTTACTGTTGTCAAGCAACATACCATCTTGTTGCATTAACATATAATGTGAGGTCACAGCTGTATGTTTATCAGCATTTTACGACTTCAAATGCTGCTCATCTTGGCAGATTTAAGAGTCAGTTTCTGTGTAGACACAAACATTAAAGACTATAAAAATGTTTTGGATATTACCAACTTTGTTGCCCCCCAAAAAAGTACATATAGTTAATTTAACACACTCTGGTGGGGCATATTGTCAAACTATATAGGGGCAAGTTGTCACAATATGAATTTGATGAATGCCAAACTGTAATATTTAATACAACTAAAAATAAGAACACTGGATTGTTTCTCTAAAACGTGTATGCATGTAGAGTTCCTCCATTCAGTGAACATGTAATTAGGCCTGTTCTCATAGGAGATGTATTGGTGTGCAGCATTTCAATATGCAATACGCTGTTCTCTGCCATTTTGTGTATTACATATCACATACTTGGCATTATTTCTTGAGGGAAAGTGCTGAAAAGTCCTGAAATGTGATCTCCAGACAGAGCAGCCCCTGTCCGAAGCCCTCAGAGCAGGTGAACGGAAGAGGCTTCCCTCCTTTATGAGACGTGTTTGAAAGCAGGAGAAGTGGCCAATCAGAGGGCAAGAAGAGCCTGTACCTGAGCAAGTATCACCCGTGTGAGGATCTCTAAAGCTGCTGTGTGTGTGTGTTTGTGTGCAGTCTCTCGGACCTATCTCAGCTGAAAAACCCTCTTAATACTGAAAAAAGAAATAGGATAAAACACAGATTATGGAGACTAGAGGTGTTCTAGTACTGTGTTTCGCCTGCCTCGGCGTGTTTGCCGGCGCGCGTGCCGATAAAAAGGACATTTACGCGAGAGTTGTGGATTTGATGTCTCCAGGTGAAGAGTTCCTCACAGAAGATGCGCTTGTCTCGGTGTTTGAACGGCTGGAGAACCGTGTGCAGTGCTCCGGTGTGTCGTGTGGAAAGGTAAGATATATTTGCTCACTTTTGGAGAGGTCGAGGTCCAGCGCGCACCCGCGGCGGCTGAAGGCTCGTGCGCTACAGCTGAGAGAACGTATATATAGGCTAAAATACAATCTGATTAAAGGCTTTACAGTTAAATATAAGCTAAAAAAAATATATATATATAGAATTTTGGGGAGAATAATTCATGTGTAAGGGAAATAAAAAATCAGTAGGCTAGTTCACAGAAGAAGAAAAAAATCATGCTTAAATGCAAGCAGCTTAAATGTTTAAGGGAACGTGTTTTGTAACTAGTCACGATGTCTTTTAAGCTTTGCACCATTTTAATCTCCTTTCATGTATGTTTGGGTATAGTTTTCGAGTATAAAAGAAACCGTCGGGGCATTGGGGCATGTTGTCAGACCTGTGACATTTTATACTTCAAATCTTTGCTGCAAAATTAAAGCTGTAAACAAATGTGGAATGCAAAACAATTCATGAAACAACAGCAAAAAAAAAATATATATATATATATATTATATTTATATATATAAATCACATGTGACAACTTACCCCAGCTTGACATTTATGGGAAAAAACAAGTTTCATTCCCCTTGTTCTGAGTTTAGCCTTTCAGATCAAATCAGTTTTATCTGTATTAATGTTTTACATTTTGGTTTTATTGTATTTACAGTTTTTTACAGGTGTTTGAAACCAACATAACCATGTTAATCACCAAAAGCACTAGGCTACTAGAGAAAAGGGCGTTTTTGTAATTGGACTTTTGACTTTTTAACCTTATAAGTTAGTGAGATAGGCCTACAGACCCGTCTGCACTATAGCATAGACCTGCGTTACGAAATATATCACCAACTGTGGAGATTATGAGCAGTGAACCCATGGTCTTATTAGATAATCTGACTGAAAACATGCTAAAATCATCACTGAGATCAGATATTTTATTTAATCAATAATTGTATAGGCCTACATGTTTTTTAGTTGTGAAACATATCAAACAGTACATGTATTTGACATTTGTTCAGATATATATATATATTTAATATAGTAATTAAACCCTGGTAAATTATTGTGTGTCTCCGCAATAGTAAGATAATTAAAAATCTGGTGGTTAACATGTACCACAGTTTTACTGTAGTAGATGTGATGTTTTGGCAGAAACCGTGGTAGTTTTGAACTTTATTACTTTAAAGATATTACTTTTTATGTAAATTGGAAATTAATGTTTGTCTAAAAAGTGTTTTGAAACATTTTTCAGTGGGTTAAATATTAACTTTTGTAAATATAAAGTATAAATATAAAAAAAAATGACTTAATCTCAGGTTCTCAAAATTCTCTAATAAATCTCTATATGTATATATAATACATCTATATGTAAATATATATACATGTCTCTTTGTTGGCAAGATGCAGGTGAATAGTGAATTACTATAAAATAAATAAATGAAAGATCTCACCATACTTTCCCCACTGATTAATCACAGTACATTAAAACAATTGTTTTGTATTACAAGATTTCTGAAATGTTGTTTAAATATGCAAATAAGGCATTATCTAATTAAATATGCACTCATTTACATACATTTCCAGAACAGAAATCTGAACATTAGATAAAACCAGGTTCAAAATGATTTTTCAAAAGTTTTTATTGAGGGGATTTTGGATTTTACTTTTTCTCACTCCATTAATCAGAAAATACACCCTGATTTTAGGAAGAAAATGTTATAAATGATATACTGTATGAACAAACCCCTTCTGTAAAACCGTTCAGAATATAGATATATGAATAAAACTGTGATGTAAAGCTGCTGAAAGTGAAGATTTCTGACTCGGACTCACTGCCTTTAAAGATATGGATTGAGATTGAAATCTACAGACATATATATAAGTATATAAAGTGCAATAAAATAAACACTTAAATGTGTATTTTGGATGGTTTATTACCACTAGTCTGAAATAAGACATGTTATGAAAGAAAAATAGCCTAAAATCTCCAAATTGACCAGTGCATGAGGAAAAAACAGTGGTTTTGCACGTAGTGTTTTGCCTTAAATACAAAACAGTTGCATTTAATACAACATTTATATAGTCTCTCATCTAATAGACTCTGTCTAGGAATTTCCTAATACACTGTAAAAAAAAAAAAAAACATTAAAAAGTTTAGTTGCTGCCTTTAATTTTTAAGTTAAATCAATTCAACTCATTTTTTAAAATCTTGTCAACTTAAATATTAATTTAGACCAACAAAATTATTTTTATGGGTTAAACCAGATAGAAGTATAGGTATTTTTATCTAAAGAAACAAATAATTAAAGGATTAAGAGGGAATAAAGAAGAAATAAGAACGGTAAAGTTGTGAAGTAGTCCATTTAAACTCTTTGCGAATAATATTTTATTTAAAAATATGCACACATTCACTCTTGTTTGTAAGTCTAATATGTCAAAAAAAGTAAAAACACATCTCTTGTCTCATCACATTCAGTTATGAATGACATTTTGATAGCATATTTTCAATTCAAAATGGAGAAATTCAATAAGAGTAGTTTACTGTGGGGCGTTAAACATCATCCATCATAAAACAGTTGTCAAATATTAAATGTTTGGCTACTTATATCTTACCGCACATGCACTCTTTCACTGTTAAAAGTGTCGTGTTGGAATTCACACTCGTCTTCGGTGAATATTAAGCCCCGCCTTCTTTGATCTGATTGGCCGTCAGTTTGACATTGACGAGTGCTGCGGCAGACCAGCCTAAAATTGTAACTTTTTAAACTGTCTGTCATCCTAACAACAAACCGAGTAGTGCGTAATGGAGAATATTGGGGGGGACATTTTAGCCATTTCCAATTATTGGGGGGACTTGTCCCCCTCAATGCCTATGGTGGTTACGGCCCTGCCATGAAGTTGAAATTGATTAAATTATTTGATGAGTTAGTAAGTAATATCTCTGTGTCTCAGTGTCTTTCAGTGGATCATTTGCAGCAGCTGTTGAGGAACTTCAGTAGCTCTCAGGGGCTGCAGATGGAGGATTTCTTCACCATGGCTCCTGGATGCTGTTTGTTCCTGAGCGCGCCAACGGAGACCTGCAGGGCCGCACGTGAGGGCCGCTGGGGCGTCGAGACCGAGCACTTCATCGAGAACATCTTTGGACACAACGACGATCATAACACCAGCACCACAGCTCATCCTCCTCACGGAGACATCAGTGAATATGAGGGATTGGAGAAGCTGTTTCACGATATGGAGAAGTACTATCAGCCCGACACACATGAGGTGTGTAGCATATTTCATTTTCATGTTGTTTAGTGCATCTAGAAAAAGTAAAATGATTGCAAAGGCTAATTACAACTTGACTTGTGCAACTGAGAATGACAGCAAGGCTGGAAAGACGCAATGCGAGCTGACACATGAGAGACGTTTCATGCTGACGGCCACATCCATCTTGTGTCTTTTAGCCTTGTCTCTCTCTGAAAGACATCCTGGAAGAGAGCAGCTCTCATCACGGAGACCACGTGCACGTGGAGCTGGACGCTGTGATGGGAAACGTCCTCTATCACGCCCTGCGAGGAGACTGCATGAAAGCACATGACCTTCCGGAGCAGGAGTACTTCCTGGATTACATCTTCAGCCGCTTCGGCTCGGAGAATCTCACGCTTCATGGTATGATTGTGTGATAAACCCGCAGGATGCTTCTTTTGACCAGTGCATTTCCATAATGTTTTTCTGTACCACTACGCTTTTGTTGTCATCAACAAAAACTAAAACTATTAAAAACATTTGTTATTGAAATAAAGCTAAAATAAAATAAAAAATAAATATAACATGGAAAAAAAACTTAAACTAACCAAAAATGATAGTTAATCAGTGTTGTCCATATATTATTGTAGTTTTTATTAATATTTTGAGTTCGTTTTTTATTTTCATATTTTCAGTTTCTGTTTAGTTTTTAATGTCTATATAATTTTTTATTTCATTTTTAGTTATTTTAGTACTTAAACTAAACAAAAATTAGAAATGTGAACCTGAATTTGGCAACTCAGTGAAATAAAATGTAAAACAAACCTAAACTTATTTTCTTTTCTTTCAGTTAACGTTTATTTTATTTCAAGTAGCGGGTGTGTTTTTAATGGCTTTAGTTTTAGTTTTTGATAATAATAGCTGAAATCAAATAAGTATAAGCTGAAGTACTAAAATGACTGAAACTAAAGCTGAAATAGAGATAATACAAATGGCAAAAACACAAAACAAAATGACAAACTAAAACGAAAATGAAAACTGAAAATCTAACTCAAAATATTAATACATTCTATAATTACTGTCAAGTCATCTTTATTTCTATAGCACTTTATACAATTCAGATTGTTTTAAAGCAGCTTTACAGTGAAAAACTACATGATTTTATGATTCAAAACTTTAAATCAAAAACAGTCATTATTCAGTTTAAATCAGTTCAGTGTTGATTCAGTTCGGTTCAATAACTCTGTAAAGATCATCAATTATGAATTGAGTTCATTTCATCTATAAATCATCTCTGACGAAAACAGTTCAGTTCTTATCCACAGTCAATTCAGTAATATTGCAGAATATTAAGTGTCCCCAACCAAGCAAGCCAAGATTACTAAGATTACAGACTAACTATTTATAACTGTTTGTAAATCAGGGTTCATTGGTGTGCCTTTGGTTGTGCTAACTCTCATATGTCATACTTCCCAACCATAAATTAGTGGCTGAAATATATTTATTTTGGAAGCGTTTTGTTTTTTTGTTTTTTTTTGTCACATGTGGTTTTGCAGAGCTGTGATGTAAACCAGTGGCTGTTTAGAAAGGATGAGCTGTTCGACATGTCCTTTGTCAACACAAGAAAAAACAACGATGTGGTCTTTAATGTTTGCTTTAATCCTACATTTTTTAATAATATTGTACTTCTCAGATTTTGAAGAACTTCTGAAGACATTAAACCTGGGTGGAGAGGAACATGACCATGATCACGAGAGCCACCATCACAGCAGAAAGACCCACAGGAGCAGTCATGCGGAGACACACCAGAACAACAGCAGCTGGGACATGGTAACATAGAGAGAACCTCAAATATTTGCTTCAAGAGTTTTTAAGTTAATACATATTTAATAAATTGGTAACACTTCACAATAAGGTTACATTAACTAATGTTTAACTAATGAAGTGTTACCGTCTCATGTTACCATTAGCTGATGGATTAACAGTGAGCAATACATTTTAAGGCATTTATTAACCTGTTAGTTAATACAATTTTTCATGTTCACGTTAATTCACAGTGCATTAACTAATATTAACACATATAACTTTTCATTTTAATAATGCTTTAGTAAATGTTGAAATTAACGTGAACTAAGATTAATATATTATTTAGAATTGTTCATTGTTAGTTCATGTTATCTAGTAGTTTGCCAACAAATGAAACCTTATTGGAAAAGTGTTACCAATAATTTAATATATAATAATTACTAATTTAACTACACACTTTCGTGTTCACGGTTCTCTGATGTCAGTTAATGGTCACATCAAAAGTCGGTAAATGAATAAAATGAATAAAGTATATATATATATATATATATATATATATATATATATATATATATATATATATATATATATATATATATATAAAATATTTAAGTGAGTGTTTTTATTTTGATTTGTTTGATTATTTTGAATTTTCTACCGTTTTGTTTTTTATAAATTTATATTAAATATTGTTATTATTAAAACTTTGCTTACTTTTTCCACTTAAAATAACATACTAAGCTAAAATATTTTCTCGAAGTCCCCCTGATATTTTAAGTTAGCAAATATTTAATAATTTAATTTATAATAATAATTCATACTTTAGCAAGAAATATGCATGTTCCCAGTTCTCTGGTGTCATTTAATGGTCACATTATTATTAATTATTAATTTATTTATTTTTTTTCATTTAGATTTTCATTTTTTTTTTTTTTTTTTTCAATTTTAGTTTATTTTCATTTTAAAATTTAACTTACTTTTTTAAATTAAATTAATTAACACTTAACCGGTTTAGGAAACCCTGCAGTAATCAATCATGCAATAATTTGACCAAACAAAGTAATACATTTGGACACATTAACTCAAATCTCACACCATTTTTTGCATTAACTGTGATTTTATGGATGAATATGTTATTTCCCAGAATGCATTATCTGTGTTAAAGGGTTAGTTCACCCAAAAATGAAAATGATGTCATTAATTACTCACCCTCATGTCGTTCTACAGCCGTAAGACCTTCGTTCATCTTCCGAACTCAAATTAAGATATTGTTGATGAAATCTGATGGCTCAGAGAGCATTGAGAGCAAAGCCAGTGAAACTCTCAGGGTCCATAAAGCTACTAAAAACATATTTGAAACAGTTCATGTGAGTTCAGTGGTTCTATCTTAATATTATAAAGCGACAAGAATAATATCTATATAGGCCGATTTCAAAACACTGCTTCAGAGCTTTACAAATCGAATCAGTGAATCGGAGCACCAAAGTCACATGATTTCAGCAGTTTAGCCGTTTGATAGGAGATCCGAATCACTGATTCAAAACAAAAGATTCATAAAGCTCAGAAGCTTCATTAAGCAGTGTTTTGAAATCTGCCCATATAGACATCGTGGAAGTCATTATTTTGTTTTTTTGGCGCACAAAAAGGATTCTCATCGCTTTATAATATTAAGATAGAACCACTGAACTCACGTGAACTGATTCAAGTATGTTTTAGTACCTTTATGGATCTTGAGAGTTTGAATGGCTTTGTTGGCAATAGAGGGCCTCACTGGTATGATATAATCAAAAATATCTTAATTTGTGTTCGGAAGATGAATGAAGGTCTTATGGGTGTAGAACCACATGAGGGTGAGTAATTGATGACAATATTTTCATTTTTGGGTGAACTAACCCTTTAAATTTCTTTGAATTGCAATTCAATAACATTCCACTTTCTTTCATTTAAATTCCAATTATAGATTCTGCGGTTTGCAGAAACTTACAGCAACATAGAAATTTCCCCTGTACATACCATAGTTTTATGGGGCATCATGGGAAATCTTTGCACGCCACAGAAATCGAATAATTTAGCCGTGGCTCTTGACGAGGAGAGCAATCGTGTGCTGCGTGAGAGATTATTCTGAGGCCTGTAACATGAAGTGTCAGCAGCGGCCGTTAATGTTTATTCCTCCTGATGGATGTTGTGACACACGCTGCGTGTTTCATCTGTCCGCAGTCGTGATCAGACTGAAATTAAGCAGGACATGTGATCTGAGCTCGTTTTTAATCATGATAAATATTTCCCATTTCTTTAAGCTCACACGCTGTCTAAATAAGACCTGTCATCTGACATCCGTGGAATTAATATTTCAGCAAATAGTAAATATGAGCGTTTCACGCGTGATTATCAGAGCAACAGCACTGCTGCGGTATGAAATGAAATATTAATGCCAACAAATGTTTTATGCATTTTTACATTTGCATGTGTCCGTGTGGATTATGCAGGCCTGTTTCAGCGCTGAAGACCTGTGGAGGATCTACCGGCTGAACGATTCATCACTGACCAGAGATCAGTTCACACAGCTCAGTCCTGCTCTGATCCAGCAGATCCTCAGCGGAGGCTGTTCTGAGATCATCACGACACCCGTGACCCCTGATTCTCTCAGCACTGCAGAGAGTGAGTGACATGAATACACTGAACAAACCTGCTAAAAATCAGTCAGGCATGTCATTGTCTGTACGTTTTATAGTTCATAACTGTATGTTTCATTAACTGATACATTATATGTTAACATACCAACCTCTTTGAACTACTACAGTCTGCTTTGTTGTTTAAAATATACTCATAGTGTTCACGAGCACAAAGCTCTCCTTTATTCTGCTCTGCTCTCGTTGATCCATATACAGTCACTGAATGCTTTCTTTGTGCCCAGGATACGGATACGCCACCCTGGCCAACCTCATCATCTGTCTGATGGCCATGTTTGGGATCGTGGTGCTGCTGTTCTCGGCCTGTACGCAAGTGTTTGAGCTCTGCATCCAGTTCTGCATCAGTCTGGCTGTGGGATCGCTGACGGGAGACGCTCTGCTGCATCTGCTGCCCGCGGTGAGCAAACTGAACAGAGCAAACTAAGACAATACTGACCATTTATGGCTTTTCTGCATCTCGTAATCATAATATGGTGATTTTATGATACAAACCAGCAGGGAAAATGTCTAAAATTGAGTTAAAATTGTGAACACAGTATAAAATGGAGAAATCACATTGCTCACTCGTTGTGATTTATTCTCTTGAATGTGTATTCACGCTTTTACAATAACATCGTCATATTTCATTAATGATGTGATTTTGTTTAAGGGAATTAATACTTTTATTCATTAAGGATGCATTAAATTGATCAAACATGACAGCAAAGGCATTTGTAATGTAACAAAATATTCTATTTCAAATTAATGCTGTTCTTTTGAACTTTCTATTCTTCAAAAAAATCCTGAAAAATAAAATATATGACAGTTTCTACAGAAATATGAAGCAGCACAACTGTTTTCAACATTGAGAATAGTCAGAAATAAATGAAAATTAAATTAAATAATTTCAGTTAGTTGCCAAGGCAACATTTCTATTTTCCAACTTTATTTCAATTGATAAAAACTATTTTTAATAGTTTTAGTTAACAGTAACAGCCAGGGCCGGATTTACCTCATATTGTGACATAGCCAAAAAAAAAAACATAAAACGGGCCCCGCAATAACCCTATGTGGGCACTCAGTTTTTTTGTCATTTGGCCAAAATCTCATTTTATAAAAGTTGAATCTATTTAAGAGAGCATTGGCTGTGACTCGATGACAAATTCCAGACTAAGACTCTTCTCTGCTCCTCAAATACATAAACATTAGCCTTTATATATATATAGTGGTATAAAGTTCTTTATTTATCATTGCATTGCAAACAAGAAGAGACGTTCCAAACTGTGATTGAGGCAGGCGGAGTATTGAGGTTTGACAGTTTGAGGGTGTACTCACACTAGACGCTCTGAACCGTGCCCGAGCGCGTCTGACAAGTGTGATTGCTTCGTTCATTGGCACGATTCGTTTAGCTAACCCTGGACCGCTTGGAAGAGGTGGGCCAGAGCACAGTTTGCACGCAGTGTGAGCGCTAACCGTGCCAGAGCACGGAACAGTTACTACTTTTGTGTGCGCTACTGTCATCATTATGACGGCAAACATCTTTATTACTACTTTGATAGTACACTTATCAATTCGTGTAATTAATTTGAGTGTATTTGGGTTTATAACGGATCTGATTCTCACCTTATTGATGAACAGAAATTGTAGTTTGCGAGTAAAGCTGCAAATTCCTCCATTAATCCTCTGATACGTGTTATTGAAAATTGCTGCGCGGCAAAAATTATAAATAGTCTATATATTAGGCAGTATCTTAGCGAAAGTGCATTTCTTCCTGGTTTCTTCCATTCAAAAAGTTGCATCGTATAAGACGTAAGCGTGCTTCGGCCTAGAACGTTAAGTGCAAGTGTGAATGCAGGCCGTGCCTAGTGTGAGTACACCCTGAGGTTTAATCACAAGCTCATTTTAATACTTTTCAGTGGTTAAATATTTGCAAAACCCACAGACAGACGTAAAGGCTGACCAATAGTAATGATTAATGAAAAAACAAAAATATGACGAAATATACAAGATTTCTGCCCAATAGTTTAGATAGTATTTGTCTTGCATTACCATTAGAGTGAAATAATATGGTGTTTTTATGCTACAAACCAGCTGGAAAAATAGTTAAAAGTGTGAACACAGTATAAAAAGGAACAGATGGGCCTCTGAATCAGGGGCGGAGCCAGGGGGCTTAAGCTTTACCACCCCTTTGGCCACCCCTCTCACAACTGCTGTTTCTGTCTCCTTTTTAATTGACAATAATTGTGTTTATTTAAACGCAGAACCGTCTCTTTAAGACCACAAAAAACGGGAAACTTTTCAGACGCGCACTCAAACTTCTAAAGGATATAGGTGCCGAATGAGCTTCAGCAGAACAACAGTGAACGACGAACATTATAGCTTACGTCAGTGTTTCTAAACTGGTGGGTTGCAAGACCGTTTTGAGTGGGACACAATGTGTGCAGTCAAAGAAACAACAACACCAAATGTAAAATCTTTTTTTTTTTTATGATGCCACTTTTATTTTGAAAAACGTGTGTGAAAGCCGGTGACACTCTTGTCAGATGCTAAGAAACGTGTTGTCCTTATTGGGTGTCTGCGGTCAGATCTATACAGTAAAACTCAGGGAAAAAATGTAGCCTACTTTCCTGTCGTGTCAGCCGGTATACGGTGCTTGTGGCGCGCACTTTTCAATCACGCGCAAATACAGCGCACTGTGTATTAGGCTTACTTCACTACAAATAAAGTGCAAAAGAAACTACGAGCATGCAACGTCGTAGGTCTGTCGTCAGTTAAGTCATGGAATAACCAAAAAGGCGATTAAAGCTGCGTTAAAACTATGCATGCATGTATATATTTGTTATATATAGCTATGCGTCACATGTCTCTGGACTAAAATATTCTGCTATATGAGATCACAATATAAGGCACAATGCTGATATGTAATTTTTTAATGCATAAATAAATGTGAGAACTGTGCATTTGTACTAGAAGATGCTAATTTTGCGTTAATTTATAAAGTACAAACAAAAATGTATCGCATTTAAATGCATAAATGAATTAATTTTACATTCTGGCATTTATGTGCTGTTGACTTCCGCCCTTATTCACATTCTTGCAAATGAACACTTTTTTTTTTCTTTCTTTGTACTGAGTTTAATTTAGGTATGATAGAACTGTTGCAATTATTTAGTTTGACAATATAGAAAGTTAAACATTTAGTGTTTACTTTTTCGGTTCGTTTTTGAAACTGACAAACTCAGAATTGTTGAAGAGTTCACTGATTATACATAAAATTCAATGAAGGTTGAATAATCTTTGAACTACACTAATGTATGTAGTTATCTGGATGTCTCATCCATGAAGATGCAACAAGCTATTGGGGGGTTTGAGAACCAGAACAAGCTGAATGAACAAGTTGAAATTTAGTTATGTGAGCCCCTTTATTAATATGCCTGCAGGAAAGGAATAATTTTTTTTTTAAATGGTCATATTCACTCAGCATTCCATGATCTAATTCATCATCTCAGTTACAATTAAGTACAAATTAACTGTATTCAGTCCAATAAATTTTAGTCAGACTCATTTTTATGTTGAAATAATGAAGATTTCTGTGCCACCTCAGAGTGGTTGCTGGCCCCTGCCTGGCCTCCCCTATGAAAAAATCCTGGCTCCACCGCTGCTCTGAATGGGGAAATCACAATGCTCGACCTTTGTGCTTTATTGTCCTGAATGTGTATTCAGGACAATAAAGGACAATATGGACAATATAATATGATAATCATATCATATGATAATGATATGATAATCAGGACAATATGATATTCAATCATAAAGTGCTTTTATGATAACATTGTCATATTTTATTACTGATTTGACATTTGATCAAAAGTTTCGGTTCGGCAAGATTTTTTTTTTTTTTTTTTATGAAGGAAATTAATGCTTTTATTCATCAAGCATGCATTAAATTGATGCATGACTAAGACACTCTTCTCCGCTCCTCAAATACATAAAACATTAGCCTTTATATATATATTAGTGTTTCTTGAGTAAAGAAAACACTGTACTTATAAAAAAAAACAGTTCTTTATTTACCATTGCCTTGCAAACAAGCAGAGATGTTCCAAACTGTGATAGAGGTGGGCGGAGTTATGAGGTTTGACTGACAGTTTGAGGATCCAATGGAGTGACGAGGTTTAGTCACAAGCTCGTTTTAATGCATTTCATTGGTTAAATATTTGCAAAACCCACAGACAGACGTAAAACGTTACCAATAGTAATGATTTATGGAAAAAAGAAAATATGACGAAATAAGGAGATGCGTGGTTTCTGCCTAATAGTATTTGTCTTGCAGTGTTTTACCATTAGACTGAAATAATACTAATAATTTAAAAAGATATATTATTTCTTCTCATTGTAATTGGGTCTAGAATGCCTGTGCATAAATCGGGCTCTGATAACACCCTGATTTAATTGTTTAGTATTCTGACCTAGATTTAAATATCAGTTCATAAGACACTATCATTATTGTATCTTATTATTATTACAGTCCATCCCAAATCATGGGGCACATGCAGGTTAATCTGTAACTGAATACATTTGAAAGGGAAAAGGAGTGTTTATTTCATATTGCTGGAATGTCAAAGTTTGCATGCAATGATATATACACTCGTATAGTTGTAAATAAATGAGACTGTTTTACAAGAAAATGCTACTTCAGGCTTTTAACTTCAAAATTTCGGAGTGAAAATTGTTTCTGCACCAAAATTTTTAGTCTCAACCTTTGTCTAACTCGCATGACGTTCTGCGATTACTCTCTGGCTGGGCATCTGCCTGAAGCTCGTAGAAACGTTCGTTTTGTGGTTTACCGGGGCAGAATGGGTCTCGGCGGCAGGCCTGGCACCCGTTATTTCCCCCGAGCGCTGACATCGCCCACGTTCCCTCATCCGTTTAGATCCGTGTCAACATAACTGCAGCCCTGTCATACCATGTCATCGCCCTGAGTGGAAAATAACCAGATTGGTGAGAAGAAACAGACCTCGCTTATTGAGTGCAGACAGGAATCTGTACAGGTCTGCTGGGAAATCAAAGCAGAATCAAAGTTTCCGATTGGCGTTAATGTCATTGTCCGGGTGTGTTTTCATGGCTTTGCGTCTCTGTGCAGTTCTTAGGCCTCCACGTTCATGAAGACGGACATGATCACGACCACACAGAGGACAACTTCAACTATGTGTACAAACTCCTGGTGCTTCTTGCGGGCGTCTATTTCTTCTACCTGATGGAGAGCATCTTCTCCATTATCACTCGCAGACAACATCACCACCATCACGATGAAGTGAGTGTTTCGTGTCACATGAGCGGTCCCGTCCTACATGATCTGATTATGAATCCATTCCCAAACCACTAAAATTATGCTGTGTTCACAGGAGGAGTCTGATGTTCATCACTGTGATCATGGAAAAGTCCTGCAGATGTTCCAGCGAGAGAGACAGAACAAACACTCCAACTCACAGGCTGATCTGGTGAGAAAATCACGTCAAAATCCACTTTTAAATGCAAAGAAAAGCGGAAAAGAATCTTTGTTAATGAATAAACTAATACTAATAGAGTCTAAATTCAGAATATTTCAGTATCATTTATACACTATTATAGTTTTATTAATATTTTGAGTTTTATATTTTGAATATTTTCCATTTTCATTCTCAATGTTAGTTAAAGTTTAAGTAATTTTAATTAAACTAACTAAGCTAAATTTAACTTTAGTAATAAATGCAGCCTAGGTGAGCAGAAGAAACTTCTTTTAGAAATATTAAAACATTTCTTTAAAAATGTAATTATTCCAAACTTTTGATCTGTAGTGTATATGGTTTTTTTAAATTAATTTTTATTTCAATTTTAGTATTTCAAGTTAAAAAATATTGCTTTGGAAACTAGATGAAAAAAAATATATATTTTATGTCATTTAATGTTTATTTTATTTCAAATAATGAGAATTGTTTTATGGTTTTAGTTTTAGTTTTTAATAATAATAACAACCCTGTTCAGACATTTGTAGCTAGTAACAAAATGTAAAGCTTATACACTCTCTTTTTTTTTTTTTTTTTCCACATATTATTTTTTGCCTAAATATCCTCTGTAGTTATCTATTCCAGTAAGTTTGTTGGTTCTAAGCGTTGTGCTATTAATTAATATTTTATTATTATTATTGTAGGTGGATGCTGAAAGAAAAGAGAAGTCCTTCCTGGAACCTGTTGGCACTAAAAGAGGTGAAAATACTTCCAGACATATTCATGTTCTGCACATCGAATGGAGTAAAATTAGTGCAAATGTTTAACCGTTTAGTTAATAATGTCCCATCAGGCCACTACTGAAAGGTTTCATACATGTTTACAGTCGTCTTCTCTTCTCCTTCAGAGCAGCGTTTGCTTCCCTATATGATCACCATTGGCGACGGCATCCATAACTTTGCAGACGGTTTGGCTCTCGGCGCAGCGTTTTCGATCTCGTGGCGATCAGGTCTGGCCACGTCTCTGGCTGTGCTCTGCCATGAGCTGCCGCATGAGCTAGGTGAGGGATAATAAAGATAATATTTGCGTGAAAAAAAAAGGTCAAATTCCTCAAAAAAAAAAAAAAAAAACAGGTCGTGGCTTAATGACCATGGGAAAATGTGTGTCCCATGGCCAAAGCAGTTGAGAAGCACTGGTCCATAGTGTCAGCTGTGATTAAGTGTGGTCAGCGTATGATAAAGATGAATGTCTGTTGACTGGTTTTAGTCTTTGTTCTGAGATAAACTGACTTGAACACTGTTAAACACTGCTGAAGGACTGAGAAAACAACTGAGCAGGGTTCTCTTCACACTTCCTGATGTGAGTCATGGGACGGCCCAGATAAACACAGATTAGATACTGTTGACACCCGAGTTCATGACCGCAACTTCCCGATTATAATTTCCTTGTGCTTTCTTCCATACATGACACTGAGCAAAGAATGAAGGGATTGAACAATCCTGTGGTGTGATTCTCCTGTCTGACCGAGAAATAAAAAACACGCCTCTTTATGCTTGTCAAATATTCATTTTCAAACATTTTTATGCTTAATTCAACAGATGATTTTATTTAGTTTAAAATGCTTTTTGTTCTATTTTTTAAATCATTCCTCTGGTGGTTTTCTTGCGTGTCGAGGGTTGTCTTAATTTCAGATCTGATTTTATGGTTTGTTTTACTATTTTAATCTAACCATAGGAGGATTTTATTGCTCAACAAACATCTCTTCAGAATTGTCAGATAAACAGCCGCAATTACCTTTTTTATTTTTATTCCTTCGCAAAAACAAGCTTCAATGCGTTTCACCCCACAATCAAAAGAAAGAAATAAGAAATTATATTTTGCATTTTAAAAAAGCCTTCTATCTATCTATCTATCTATATATATATATATATATATATATATATATATATATATAATTTCTTATTTCTTTCTTTTGATTGTAAATTATATATATATAGTTTTTTTTTCATTGTGCCATTATTTTCATGACAATTAATGAAAATAATGTTGCAAATTTCATGCAATGGCAAAGATCCTAAAAAAAGGCTTAATTTTTTTTTTTTTTTTTTTTTTTTTTTTCAGAATATTAATTATGATGACTTTTGGTTTTGGGGTGAAATTTATTCACAGTTTTTGAAAACTGAGGGAAATTACAGCAAAAGTAAATAAAAATCAAAGTAAAATTGCAAGAAAATTCAATTTCAGTCTTTCTACTTTCAGATTTTTATGTTTAATTTAATAATGTTTTATGTTTAATTCAATGTATTGCCTTTTATTTTGTAATTATTTGTGAAATTTACTGGCAATTACTGAGTGAATCCTATACCCGATTTTTTTTTTTTTTTTTTTTTTTTTGTGCATTAAAGAGATCTCAATTTTTAGATTAGAAGAAAAGGTTAGAAAAGGTCATTCAAAATGTGCATTTTAGTAGTAATCGGAGTAGTAATATATACTTTTAAGGTACTACTATGTGTAAATAAGGTACAGATGTGTCCCTTTAAGGCTTCAGCCCCAGCCACAAGCTGTTTTAGGTACAAGTTTTGCCCATGTTTTCTGAGAGTGCTTCATCTGAACACATTTCCTCTGTTCTCAGGTGATTTTGCGATCCTGCTACACTGCGGCTTGTCGGTGAAACGGGCTCTGCTGCTGAACGTGGGCAGCTCTCTCACCTCCTTCATCGGGCTGTACATCGCGCTGTCCGTCTCCACAGAAACGGTGGCGAAGGAGTGGATTTCGGCAGTCACCGCTGGCCTCTTCCTGTATGTTGGTCTGGCAGACATGGTAGGTTGTGATCTACTTCAGTCTCAGATGTTTTCTTTTCACATGCAGCATCTAGCTAGTTTTCACAATGTTCATCAGACAAAAACAACAGCAGTGTTTGCTGTCGAGTCAATAAAAGCACCTAAATTAAATCTCTCCAATGCATTATTTTAATGTAAACAGATACTCATGAAACACTTCTTTCTTGTGTAGCTTCCCTCGCTGGTTCACGTGGACAGTAAAAGACCTTGGCTGATATTTCTCCTGCAGAATCTGGGACTTTTGAGCGGCTGGGGCATTTTATTGCTTTTGTCCTTTTATGAAGACCAAATAGGGCTCTAAATAGGTTGCATTAGGTTTTATTTGTGCCTTATTCTTATATATCGGTCCGTGGAAACTACTGGAACATATGAAATATGTGCAATTTAGTGCTGTGTGCTCATATGACAGCATCACCAGCATCGTTTTTATATAGAATACTGGTAACACTTTACAATAAGGTCTCATTAGTTAATGCATTAAATAAGATTAACTAAAAAAGAGAAATACTGATAGAAATAAAACTGCTCATTATTTGTTCATATTAGCTCAGGTCTATTAAATAATAGTAACTTTTGATTTTAATAATGTATTAGTACAATAATTAATGCTTTATAAGTATTTTTCATTGTTAGTTCATATTAACTAATGTTATTGTAAAGTGTTACCAAAATATTTTTAGTATTAGATCTGCGAAATCAACTTTGCACCTTAAAGCAAACTTTTGCATATTTTCTAGATATTTTTTTGTTTTGTTTTGTTTTTCATCAGTATGAATAATAAATTGACAGATGAGATATTCAGCCTTTAATATAGCTACTGTTTTTGAATTTAAATGCTGTATTTTCATTAGTAAATAGGATATAGGTAAATATAAGTATAGGATATTTCTGTACTTTATTTTTGCATTGTAATATTTTTAAAGATATCACCCAAAAACACTTTTGAAGCATAATAGTATATAATATGTTTTATGATATGTGTAAATTCTGCTAGAATGAAGTTTATTAATTAAAATTGCCATCATTCATTGGTATAAATGCATCAGGTTTGATTTAAATCATTTGAGACAACATGTCAAGACACATCATATAGATTTAGATGATTTTAGTAAATGATTATGGACTAATTTTATGATACTTTAATGGAGCTTTTTTGTACATTTTGGAACTTTTCAGTGTTCCTTCCCAATCAGCATGAACATTCCCTTTTCCTTTTGAAGTGCCTTTTAAGAATTTATGTTTTATAGTTATAAAACCTGTAAATAAATCTAAACAAATCATATTTGTCTCCCAGAGGTCATTCACTTCTACAGTAGATATCACAATCTCACTCACAGCATTCATAGAGCATGAATACAGTATATACTGTACGTTATGAAATCTGTGAGGAGTCTACTCACCATTATGTATGCGTCGTGATGTGTGTTAGTGGTGATGTTGTGCTCAGGTCAAACTCTAAACAGCAGGTTCACAGGGTTTATCTGGCATTACTGAGCAGAACCACACCTCAAAACCTCAGTACAAGCTCAGCTGAAGCGCAGTTAAAATAACCTTTACTCACCAGGTGTATTTTAAATACAGTGTGTCATCTAAACCTCAGGAGACTGCAGTTAAAATATACAGTATATTTAAAAGAGATGCACAAAAGATAGATAGATAGACAGATAGACAGACAGACAGATAGATAGATAGATAGACACACAGATAGATAGATAGATAGACAGACACACACACAGACAGATAGATAGATAGATAGATAGACAGACACACAGACACACACACAGACAGATAGATAGATAGATAGACAGACAGACAGACAGGCAGATAGATAGATAGACAGACAGATAGATAGACACGGATAGATAGATAGATAGATAGATAGATAGATAGATAGATAGATAGATAGATAGATAGATAGATAGATAGATAGACAGACACACAGATAGATAGATAGACAGACAGACACACAGATAGATAGATAGATAGATAGACACACAGATAGATAGATAGATAGATAGACACAGAGACAGATAGATAGATAGATAGATAGACATACAGATAGATAGATAGACAGACACACAGATAGATAGATAGACAGACAGACACAGATAGATAGATAGATAGATAGACACAGATAGATGGATAGATAGATAGATAGATAGACAGACAGACAGACAGATAGATAGATAGACAGACAGACAGACAGACAAATAGATAGATAGATAGATAGATAGATAGATAGACAGACACAGAGACAGATAGATAGATAGATAGATAGATAGACACACAGATAGATAGATAGATAGATAGACAGACAGATAGATAGATAGATAGATAGATAGACAGACACACAGATAGATAGATAGATAGACAGACAGACAGACACAGATAGATAGATAGACACAGATAGATGGATAGATAGATAGATAGATAGATAGACAGACAGACAAATAGATAGATAGACAGACAGACAGACAGACAAATAGATAGATAGATAGATAGATAGATAGATAGATAGATAGAGGACAGACAGATAGATAGATAGATAGATAGACAGACAGACATACTGATAATATATCATACTGTATATAATGATAATAATCTAACAATGAAATATTTAATAAAAAATACCCTTTATCAAACACGCATTGTCATTTTTAACCTACATTTGCTTTGCAGACATTACTTTTTGGCCTCTTGTGTAAAAATGAACAGAGTTCACCCTCATCAAACCTTGTAAATCTTATCATACATCATAAACCTCGTGTCTCTCGATATACAGATCACGTGTTCCTGACATCAGATGACACAGATGTCATTATTTAATCAAATAAATCTTTTTAGCACCAACATTTGGATGAATCTGTTTTTGGATGTTGTTCTCATTTCTTTACAGTACATGTGTTTGCTTAAGAGTTAATATATAATCATCCATATCAACTATTCAATGAAGAATGACTCTTAATAAATAGTGAACAAACAATGAATGTAAATATTAGATTAAGCTGATAATGAGAGCAAACAATAATGTTTCCTTTATTCCACTGCACCATTGAAAGTGTTTTATTATATTTTTAAACTTTTACCGTCTAGTAGTTTGCCACATGGCAACGGGAAATAAAGAGAGGAAAATGAATTCCTCGCTATTTCTGATTTGTTTACCCGATTAATCAATTTAATTTCCACCCACTGGTGTCTTTCAGAAGTGATTTTTTTGAAAAGCAAGCATAACCAGGTAATTAATATGTCAATCAAATGAAAGAATAGACTGGAGTAAAATTATACTGTGGGTAGATGCAATGCTAGATCCTCATTATCTAGCCTATCCAAGTTTGAACTGTCCAAAGTACAGGACTCCTTCCAAAGTCTTGGCACAGTGAAGGATGTGGACTGATTTAGCTGATGGTTTTTGGATTTGGTTTATTGAAGTGTGAGATTCAGACTAAGCAGTTGTAATTGCGGGAGAGTCCTGAGCAAAGGCCCGAACTAAACTACAGTCACATGAGTGATTTATTCACCTCAGACACGCGCCACTTTATGTAACTGCACTCTGTGTGACCAACTATAATCTGGATTATAAAAGTGATCTTTGGATTGAAGCGTTTGGGAATGTTTGAAATTCATACTGACTGATCACTGGAGATGATGGTAAATGACACAATGCTGCCCACTGCTGTACAGACAGTGTCAGTGCACGTGCACTCATACTGTGAAAAATGAATATTACAAATGTGTCAAATATTTTATATTTATTTTATTATTCTACTCACTATTCACTATAGCACTGTGCTGTCTGATGTATTATTTATTCAATTTATTTATATTGTTTAAAAATGAACTAAATAAAATTGTATTCTTATTTAATAAATACATTAAATATCATATTTTATTCAATTCATATTTAATGATTTGTTTAGATTTAACAGATTTAGATTAGATTTAATAGATTACGCTTTTAACATAAGATTTACAATTGCTTTATAAAAATAAAAAAAATGTTCAGTTTTCGTTGCATTTACAGTTTTGACCATTTTAAACACTTAAACAGTGAATCTTTTACCAGTTGATTCAAAGATTCAAAAAGTTTTGTTCCTCCCATCACTACCCATTATTATGTTACACAGGTTGAAACTTGCCAAGTTTGAAACTGTATTGAAATGATAAAATTATTGATTATTATTTTCTTTATCTCTCGGCAGCAGCGCCTTCAAATATTCTCAGCGCTCTTTAGTCAAAAATGCAAAAAAAAAAAAAAAAATCTGTGGGAAGAAATGGCCAAGCTTCTTCAAAGTTTATCATTCAGAGCTGTGTCGGTTTGCATTTGCAGACAATATGGTAAATGTGGTTTCCGTCTTCTCTCATCATGATATTTGTTGCCCCATATATGATGTGTCACCTCCACATCTGAAAACCAATGCTTGCCACTGTGGTAAAAAAAAAAAAAACTCTTTCAGACTAGATAAAGTTCCTGTTTAATTCTTGTGCCTGTATGACACGTGACACTTATGACATTTCTATTTTCCTGTGTGGGCAATGACCCGTCATGTTATGTTGGGTATATGGTGACTAGTGAAATTGTGTAAGTATAACAGTTTATCTAAGCTGAGTTTTGATATTTGGCTGGTTTTGGGCTATTTTTGATTGGCCTTTGGGCTGGTTTTGTTACACAGACATGTCAACTCTGCAAAGAATCATTTTTATTTTCACATTTGCGAGTCTCACAGTTTTACAGTTTCACGCTGAAACCCAAAGATCAGGAATGGCCTCAATCAAAAATCTTCTTCTGATTTCAGCTATATCTTCCTCTCAGAGTGGTAAGGATTTTTTTTCCATATTCTTACATGCACATCTGTCTGTATTACAATTAGACTGTAAAGATTTATGTATTCATAAGGTTCAAAACAGTCTGTGCCAAGAGAATGCTGAGACGTTTGCTAATTCGCAATGCATTATCTTACAATAAGCAATACATTTGTTACAGTATTTATTAATCCTTATTTCTGTTAGTAAAAATATGAATACTCATGAAACTCTAGGTGGCACAGGCTCATAGGTCCTTAAAGGGACAGTTCACCCCAAAATAAAAATCCTGTCATCATTTACTCACCCTCAAGTTGTTCCAAACCTGTATGAATTTCTTTGTTCTGTTGAACACAAAGGAAGATATTTTGAAGAATGTAGGAAACTGAACAGTTCTATTTATTCAAAATATCTTCCTTTGTGTTCAACAGAACAAAGACATTTATACAAAATTTAATCTATGGTTTCAATGAAGAAATGACACTTTGAATCTGGATGGCAAAGTTCCAGCAACATGTAAGAAGAAAATGTGAAGGTACTCTGAAGATTAAAATATAGGTGCTGCACACCGGCCCATTTCGAGCACTTCATACATGTGTACATATGCATTAAATAAGTAGAATTAAATAAAAACTAGTGATGCACCGAAATTTTGTTGGGCTGAAATCATTGACTGAAACAGTGACTTTTAATCAGCTATGTCAGTGTCTATTTTGTGCAACAGTTGTCAGGTGTGTGGACACTGGAGCTGGATTGACGGTATTGATTTCTCAATTTTAATCAATACTGATATGGATTCTCAATATCAATCATTTAGTTTTCATTTGAGGTGTGAATAAAACTTCACTGAACTTTTGTACAGCAGCTGCCATCCAATAATCACAAGTTTGCGCTTTGTTTCTTCAAATTGTACTTGTACTTCAAATGCTTGTACAGAATCTCAGATCCGACTAGTGAATTGTCTGAAAGTTCAAAAATTGGCGGTTATTTTGTGTCCAAAGCCTAATGTCTAGGATTGTTAACGAATGTAGTAAAAGGAATCAGAATAAAAATTACCTAGAACATGACAAACACGCACACACACAAAAAAAAAAAAAAATAGTAAAAGTACTGAAGAGCTCCAAACTGAGGCAGATATCAGTGCTGCCATCCTAATGACCATTATCAGTGTTAAATTTTGCACCAAAACTTGACAAATCATCATTGCCCTCACATTTAATCAACTGAGAAAATATGCTAAACCTTCAAGTGAGTATCATTTTAAGTCCTTAAAGTCATAAATATGGATTAAAGAGGAGAATGGCTGTGTTAATGTTTAACATTTCAGAAGAGCAGGACACACTGAAGACACCATCGCTAGTAAAAACTATCAGGTGAGTCGGACTCTTCTAGAAGTTACTTATTAACACAACATGTGTCCTGAAGGGATTCCTGCTCTTGACAGTGAATAATTTACTACTCATTTCACAGACAATAACATAATCGAGAGAGTCTAAGATTAAATCTTTATACAGGTCATTATTGCTTTGGATAAAAGATTCTGCTAAATGCATAGATGAGATGAAGAGACTGATCATATGTGTTGTTATTTCATGTGATTCTGCAGCGCTTCATAAAACACCGATGGAACCAGAACTGTTGGAGGAAATAAGTGAGTCTGAAATGCTAAAAATGTTGTGCGGCTGCAGAAGACCCAGAGGCAAAAGGAGGAAGTTAACAGAATTTATTCAGAGTCCCAAACAAAATACAGCATAGACTGCCAGGCGTCGTCGCACAGCAGCTGGAGAACAGAAGAGATAGCAGCAGTTTGTTCCCTGAAGGAAGCCCCAGATCTCAGTGATCCAGCAGTTCCTCCACCTGCTCTCCGTTTCATCTGTAACTCATCTTTTTCTGAGCAGCTTTATGAGGCTTTTTTTAATTCATGTTCCTCATAATCTTGAATCAGAATATCTTCCCCTCCCTCTTGCAGCATCTCTTCTCTGATGACGAGGGCGGGGCAACCTGTCACTCACATGAGATCCACCAATAGCGAACCACAAGCATCCAATCAATTCTCCATGGACAAAATCAAGCCCCGCCCTACATTTGTTCTTGATCCAGAAGCAGTTTTGGCAACTTTTCTAGTTTTTCTCAGCTATAAAACACTTTATCAGCACATTGCACTCTTTTTCGTACACATTGCCTATACGATCTTGTATTAAATGCAGGGTTTTTTTCAAGTTACTTTTTGTGCAAATAAACAATTTTAAATATATTGGGGGTTTTTTCTTAGTCTTGCCTAAAAGTATTTTTTACGGTATGCAGTAGAATTATCTTTCTGCTTGTCATGTAACCTACAGACGCCATTTCATAAGCGGTTTGAAGGATTTTACTGTAGATGTTTTCATGAGATGAACCAAATCACTCAACAGTATTATTCAAGAGCTTTTATCAATGTACTGTATTGATTTGTTATTGTAACCAGCAGAGGGCAGCATGAACCTGAGAGACAAGCACTTTTGAAGAACTCATGAAATTAAAGGTATTCTGTGTATGTAGCTCTGAAATCATCTATATTGTGTAGTGTCCTAATAAAAGTAACCAAAATCATGTATACTGTATTTACAGTCTCATGTGAGCAGTGTGTTTATTTCACATGTGTGTCAGTGTTTACAGGAATCATATTATTAAATATAATTGGAGATTTCATTGTGTCTTTGAGTAGCTAATAGAACTCTAAATGCAGATCTCAGATAGAATGACCAGTGATTGAGTCAATACTTCATGCATGAAGAGGACAGTATGTGATTTTGATTCAGATGGTCAATTTGTCTTTGTTGTTTCTTTCTCTCCATCATGCAGATTGAGTTTCTCGTGTCTGTAAAAGTAGCCACGACACTTGCTTGCCCCAGAGTTTTTATTTTATTTTTTATTGAATCAATCATATTTAACAATTTTACATTAGCCAGGGGAAACAAGGAAAAGGGGGGGGAGGGTGGGGGGGACTAACAGCTTTTTTGTTTATCAGATTATAAATAGATTTTAGGTATGGTCCTTATTTACCAGAGAAACAAGCGCGCCGCCATCTTTAGAATATTGTCTTTGAACTTCCGTTTTTGCGGCAGCCCTGTATATTTCATGATATAAAATATACATGTTATCATGAGCATTGTTATGTTTAAAGCAGATGTCTTAACAAATGTCAGTAGACCGGGAAGATTTTAAAATGAGCAGTTCATTCATAAATACGTCTGACCGCTGTGGAAATATAAACCGGAAGTCAAAAGACAACGAGCGCAGCGCCGAAAAGGGGCGGAGCTACATAAGGTCTATAGATGTCTAAGCTCTGAGTGTGAGACTCTCACGCCACTCATCCATTTTCTCACACAGTGAAAAAACATGGCGGAGCAGACAGGAAACTTGGGGATATTGGTAGTGTATAGAAATACAGAACCAGTTATTTTAGATAATTAAAAGATTATTTTGGAGAATTGTGTTTGTGTGTGTGTGTGTTCTTTACCCTCTATTTGAGTGAGAAATTAGATTGTAAACCTATTATCTGATCCACACTCCGGAGCAGAAGGGGGCGGTAATGTACCAATAAGCTGGATGCCAACCACCGTAAAATAGGAAAGAAGAAAAGGAAAGTTGGAAACTGACGATTCACGGATAGATAAGACAGAGCAGGTTTCTTTTGATATGAAACAAAGTCTCTGCTTTGAAATTTATTACGAAATTCAAACAATAAATACCTTTTATGTGGCGTGACAGATCGCTGTAGCACCTCAGTTGAAGCGGCAGTTGAACTGATCATCTCTTCCTCTTTACTAGTAAGTTATAGCACGAAATAAACATGAATGAACATCAGAGAGTATATGTTGAAAGATACAGTACAAGTTACTGAAATGTCTCATGTAATTGCTCAGTGCTGAAAGATGTCAATAAAACAGCTTGTAAACAATGTACACAATACATTTTCCTCAGGAGAGCCGTTCAATGACCATAGTTTGTGAGTTAGCTAAAAAAAAATTAGCATTTTGCTAAATATATGCACTATAGGCATAATACATATTCATTATTGTAATCATAATACATGTTTTTACTCTTATATCATTAAAAATATTATAATGTTATTATTACAACAACAACAAAAAATCCTTATGTAAACTGTATATTGTATACAAAGCAATTAATTTGAGCTTATAATAGTATAGTGGTCACAAACCGGTTGTTTAGAACACACAACGAAGATGATTAGATTCAAAAGTCTTTAATAAATAATCTACACAACGTAACTCAGGAGAAAGCAGGCAAAACCGTGATGCACTGACGAAACCGGACAACTCATTAATGAAACAAGGGAACTTATATACAGGGAACTAATTAGGCAACAGCTGAACAGAATGAGTAATCAACTGAGTAACTGTAGTAACTAATAAACTCAGGCAGGAAGGAAAACAGAAATGACAGAAAACAAACTCAAACAACATAACTTTGACAGTACAAGCTTCCCTGTGTAGTTTACAGCATAAATTGTTTGTTTGTTTTTTTAAATTGAAATGAATCGATTTTTAATCAGAATTGGAAAAAAAAACAAAAATCTTGCATCACAATCTGTGTATTTATATTGTCATATTGTTATAGTATAACTGCCCATTTTCCCTAAGATGAAGTGAGACCGGGTTTTACCTAAATGTTTTTTTTGTTTTGTTTTGCCTAAATTCTAAATGATCCAACAAAATTAGCCTAGAGAGAGCAACAGAGCATGTTTTAGCACACATATTATTTAACATTTTAGCTGTAAAAACACCCTTCACTCTACAGTTCTTTGAACAACTGTAAAAGATCCACCTTTAATTAAAAAAGCCAATTAAGCAGTGTATATCTGAGAATGAATATTTAATAATATTCATTACATTTCCTTAATTTCTTCTCTTGCACAAGATAAACCATTGAGCATTTATTTTGGTGGAAAGCTGTTGAAAACAAAAGTGCCTCATGCAAACCTAGTCAAATGCTGTAATCATCTGTCCACAAAAATGTTGGAAAGTATGCAAATGTGAAAATAAAGCATTCCTAAGTGCATGTTAAACTTACAGCATGTGCATAGATCCGAGCCACTTTGAATAATTGTCCCCAGGGCCTTTGCAAGTCATAATCCATCCCTGGTAAAGAGGAAGAGATGATCGGTTCACATGCAACTTGAACTGTCATGCCACAAAACGGTATTTATCATTGAGAAAATAGGTGAGTGTGAGTTGGCAGCCCTGACTAAACTATCTCGAGACTGACTCATTTTAAGTATACTTCATACGGTTATACAGCATCATTAGTAAGTCTGTGTGTCACATGCATGTAAGCAGGGATCGTAGCTTTAGAGTTTCAAGCTGAAACACAAAGATAATGGCCTCAGTTGAAGTTCTTCTTCTGATTTTGTCTATTTTCCCCTCTCAAAGTGGTAAGAAATCTTTTTTTTTTTTTTTTACTTGATTTATGTCCATATTCTTAATGTACATTCATTGCATTCACTTGTGTCTGTATTAGACAGTATTCCTATGGAAAAAAATGATCCAAACTGAGCGGACACTGAGAAGTTTTCTCAAATTTAGAGTAATTAATCTTGATGTCCAGTGTGTTTGCTTTCACCTTTGAATTACTCAGGTTTAGGTTTAAACTTTGGTTATATGCCTGTTAGACTGCTGCATAGTGAATCTTTCTCTTGTTTCTTCTCTCTTCCTCATTTCAGAAATGCACTCTCTGTACTACATGTACAGCGTCATATCAAAATCTCTGATGTCTGGAGAAATGTTTGAATTCTACACCTCAGTGGAACTCAATGACGTTCAGATGAGTTTGTGTCACAGTGTGAATAAAGCAGATTTCATGACTCAGTTGTGTGAGGAATCTGAGAGACTCTTTAATGAAAGTGATGATCTGCATTATAAACAACAGTGGCTTCAGATCAACCTTAAAACACTGATGATGGAGCACAAGAGGAAGGAGAACAGCACACGGGACACAGGTGATTGTGTTTTTCTTTGAATATATTATAAACTGTAATTTATTCCTGCGACCAAAGCTGAATTTTCAGCATCATTACTCCAGTCTTCAGTGTCACATGATCCTTCAGAAATCTTTCTAATATGTGACCCTGGACCACAATATATACTGGACACAGTAGCAGTAGCCAACAATACATTGTATGGGTCAAAATGTTAGATTTTTCTTTTATGCTAAAAATCATTAGGATATTAAGTAAAGATCATGTTCCATGAAGATATTTTGTAAATGTCCTACCGTCAAAAATGTAATTTTGTGAGTGGATATGCATTGCTAAGGGCTTCATTTGGACAACTTTAAAGGCGATTTTCTCAATGTTTTGATTTTTTTTTGCACCCTCAGATTCCAGATTTTCACATATGATGATTTGAAACATGTCTGATTATTATCAATGTCCATATTTTTGTGGAAACTGTGATACATTTGATTCAGGATTCTTTGAGGAATATAAAGTTCAAAAGAACAGCATTTATTCGAGAAAGTAACATTATAAATGTCTTTACTGTCACTTTTGATCAATTTAATGCATCCTTGCATTAAAAATCTTACATTTGCAATGTAGTGTCATATATAGCTTATATATACAAAACGCATATTTATGAGTATCTTTATCCTTGCAGTACATTATGTTGTGTTTTAAAAGACTATTTTAGTCTAGGGTGTTTTATTATGTTTTAGCATCAACACTAGCATTTTCATTTTGAGAAGAATTTACTTACTTACTAAATTTACTATTTAAAAGTAATAATAGCTAAATGTTATCTTCTATTCTTAATCTTCTGTGTTTCAGATCTTCATGTTCTTCAGTGGAGGCACGGCTGTGCAGTTGAACGTCACTCTAATGGTTCAGTGCTGTTTCTTCAAGGCACTGATGAATACGCCTATGATGGCCAGACCTTGACCTTTGACCTCTCAATGCACTGGAAGCCTTTAGTCCTTGACCATGACATCATCTGGGCTAGAGAATCAGTTTCCAGCCTGGAGAGGAAATGTGTGGAAACGTTAACCAGCTTCATTGACCTTCAGCTTGAGGGAAAGTTCATCATGGAATGTGAGTTTAAATAAGATTCTATTGAATGCATTCTTTCATGCTGATTTATTATTTGAATTGTCTGTCCTGCAGCTCGTCCTGATGTTCACGCTCTTGTAAAAGCGTCTGGATCATCAGTCAAGCAGCTGCTGGTGTGTTTGGCCACAGGCTTCTACCCTAAACACGTGCAGATGGAGATCAGACACAATCAGACGCCGTTACCTGATGAGCAGCTGAACTCAGATGGAATCAGACCGAACGCAGACGGATCCTTTCAGCTGATGAAGAGGCTGGAGATCCTGCCGTCTGAAAGATCTCAGTATCAGTGTGTGGTGGAGCAGCAGACTCTGACTGAACCACACTTCCTCAGGGGTAACCATCATTCAAAAAGGACTGGTAGGTCAGAGTTTATCGTTCATAAAATCTCTTCATTATCAGTGTTATGTTTGATTTTGCTCCATTGTAACTGAACTAAATGTTGATGAGTGATGTTTTTCTGTGACAGATGAAGGGAAGGTCCTGCTGGAGGTGCTCATTGGATTTATAGTTGTTTTAGTTGTTATTGCCATCATTCTTCTTGTTTTTTATCTGCTGAGAAAATGTGTTAAACGTAGAAGTGAGTATTATTCCTGCATGTCCTTTATAGGATGAATAGAAGGGCAGAATGACTGTGTTTCATAATATACTGCCCGGCCAAAAAAAAAAAAAAGTTGCTGTTTGGATTTTAAAAGGCAATTACTTAAGAGTCTATGGATGGATCATTAATACAGTGATTATTATGTTTCTAGCATGTTTTATGTTTGACAACAGTTCTTTTAACCCTTAAAGATGGAGTGTGGAGCTTTTCCATGTAGGAAGGCACATCATTGCCATATTCCAGGATGACAATGTCAAGATTTATCAGGGTAAAAAATGGTTCAGAGTCATTTTCAAACATGAATTTGCACCTCTGAGTCCTAAACTTATCCTCAGTGTAAGTGTTTGGGATGTGCTGGAGGACACTTTACAGAGTGCTTGACTCTTGCATTGTCAATCTTGGCCAAAAATCGATCCACCTCCTGATGGAAATAACGTCACAACATTTATTTCCATCAAGAGGTGCATCAATTTTTGGTCAACACAATGCAAGAGGTGAGCACTCTGTAAAGTCTCCTCCAGCACATCCCAAAAACTTTCAATAAATTTAAGTTCAGGACTCAGAGGTGCAAATTTATGTGTGATTCTTCCTGCTCCCTCCCAACCGTTCTTTCACAGTTTGAGCCTGATGAATCTTTACATTGTCATCCTGGAATATGGTCATGATGTGTCTTGCTACGTGGTTGTTTAAGAAATGAAAAGATACACACTCCATCTTTTAGGGTTAGACGAACCGTTGCCAAACATAAAACTGTTGCTAGAAACATAATAATCACTGTAATAATGATCCATCCATAGACTCACTAGTATTTGCCCATTAAAATCCAAACAGCAACTTTTTTTTTTTTTTTTGCGTGAGTCTGACTCTTAAAATTCAAAACACAATATACTCTTTCATTCTGCAACACTCTCATGTAATCAGTCAAGTTGTGAATCGGAGAACAGGACTGTGTCATTAACATTCATCTCTGTATCCTTTAGCCTTGGAATTAGATCGTCCACCTTTAGGTGAGTCCATGTACAGTATAGAAAAATGTGTATATTTTAGGAAACTATTTGTCATTTTGATAAATTCAGGTATATCAGTGCTGATTTGATTTTTGTCAGATCAAAAAATTGTTTTAGTCTTCAGAAAGAATCGTAGTAGAATAGTATTCTGTGCCAATAATGTTTCATATTTTGCATGAGCCGTTTATTGATCTGTCATTAAATCTTTACAGCTCATTCTGATGATGATAAACTGAAGTCTGTTAAAATGTATTATTTCAGGTGATTTGCTGGAAGTTACAATATATGCGAGTAAATCTAACTCTTTTCAGAAGTACAAAGCAGAATAAAAGAACTTTTTTTGTCCAGTTAGGTGCATGAATTTGCGCTATTAATCTTTTGCCATTGACATCATGATTTATAGTCCTATATAAGAGTCTGTAATGTATTTTACTTCTACCTCACATTGATAATTTATTCTCTACTGTACTTTCATCCAGAGTGCTGACATGTTCTTTTCTTTCTTTTAGATTGTGACATTGAAAGATGTGAGTTTCAAGCACTAATATATATTTACTTTCTTTAATTGTTCAGTTTATTTAACATAACAAAGCAACGTATCAATAAGAAGCAAACTAAATCAATATTCACAACATTATTTTTTCAGTCCATACAAACCAAAATGACTTTAAGTACAAAAGTTAAAACAAAAATGCAACCTTTTACGTTTATTAATATGAACAACTTTTGTAAAACTCATCTTTATTTTTGGGTGTTTAGTTTCATTATGTATCTTACATTTCAAAGGTGTTTTGCTCTTCAACACTGTCTGTGTTAACATTCATTGTTTCAGATCAAGAGTTACGAGGCCTGTGGCTGGAACGTGAGTCTGAATTGTTAAAATTCTTAAATGTATTAATTCATTTATTAATTTGTTATTATTTCCATGAACAACTTTCGTGCGGACATGTTCACTTTTTTTTAGCTTATTTGAAAATAAGTACGTTTACATGCACTAATTTGTTTGCTTTCTTTAATTGTTATATTTAGCATAACAAAAGCTAAATCAAAATGTCCGTTCACAATTTCACTCAACACAGACCAAAATTACTCTGACCATAAACTGAATGATATGTTATATGTTATTTATTATTTCATGTGATTCTGCAGCCCTTCATAAAACACAGGTGCAACCAGAACCGTTGGAGGAAATAAGTGAGTCTGAAATGCTAAAAAAGCCTATAAATTAAAACCCTCTGATTTAAAAAGGTTTGGTTTACTGTCACTGTACAGCTTCACTGCGTCCTTGACTAAATGTTTAATAACCATCATTCTATTAATATCATCATTTCATTCTGAACTCTACAGCTTTAAACACTGATTCAGATGATGAAAACCCAATAGATCCCAGTATAGAGGAGGTTCACAGTCCTGAACACACATTCGCACACACACGGTGTTTGTACACTGTAGTCAGTGGTATAAACAGAAGCTTCTACAGGTCTGTTTCATTAATGGTTTCTCTTTCAGCTGAGGAGGTTCATGACACTCAAAGTCTTTGTAACACTGAAGCAACTCCAGCAGCAGCTCGAGGTCAGAACATCTGAATTCATCTCTTATCTGACGCTGATTCTTCATCTCACGCACTGAACGTGTCCGTAATGACTTTTCTAGGTGCAATGGGCTCCAAAATCATCTCTCTGCCTAACTTTGGTGAGTTCAAGTGGGTTTAATAGATTTTATTTTTAGTCAGACAGACACTGGATGTGAAATCTGTTTTTGTTTTTCACCCATGGAGAGAGAAAACACTGATCAGAATGCCCTGCTGTTACCACTGCCAAGTAAGATCAATAGTTTCCCCTCAAATTACACTGACTTCATTGTTATTAGAAACAAATTGTTTATATTTCAGCCTGACAGATGATCGGCCCGAAATGGACGAGAGGTCCGCAAGTCTGACCAGGGGTGTGAGCTAGCGACATCAGCGGACGAGTGAGTCACGACAACGGAGGATGAGGACTGGCTGATCGACTTCAGTGAGGAAGTTCAATCTCCCACCCTTTCCCACCCAGCATCATCTTCATCATCGTTTCTGAACGATACTAATGACTGTAAAGACTGTATATTACTCACCGTTACGCCGTTGACTCAGCCAGTCCTCCAACCACAGCCCTGGGAGCTTCGCTCTGACGTCGAGCCACAGGTCGTGTGTCCACCTGCAGCGGCATCACCTGAGGATCCTGCGGCTCCGCCTCCGGCCTCTGAGATCCTCGATCCCTGTCGACCTGTCGGCTCCGTCTCCAACCTACGGCTTCACCGGAGACCATTGGACTTCCGGTTCCTCCGGGTTCCCTCGTGCTGTCGGCTCCCCCTTGGTCCGTCGTCGCTCCTCTTCCGTCACGGACTTTGCATTCCATCCGCTGTACTCCGTCCCTCCACCCCTACGACGTCAGCGGGCTCCTCCTTCCCCTCGATGTCGGCTCTGTCCTCTGTCACACCGGATCCACCTCAGCCCTCGGGTACTCTGGCTACGCCTTCGACGGCTGCCGCCGCAACATCGCCTGGGTCTCCAGTACCAGCGACGTCGCTCGTCTCCATCACCTCTCCATCAGCCACGTCTCTGTCGGTCGTCCCCCTCCGTCAGCCACGTCACCACCTAGACTCCTCCCTCCCTCGTCTTTGCCGCAGGTTGTCGGCACTGGGGAGCTCTGGCTCTGTGCTATCGGCGGTCTACCACCAACGCCGCCAGGGGATCGTCGTCCTCCCTTCACCATCACTTCGCCCGCCTCCAGAACCCCCTTCGGCCCTCCCTGTGAATGTTCCTTTACGGCGCGAGGATGCGCCTCGCCGGAGGGGGATGTAATGGCACAGTCGCCCTCATGTTCTGTTTGTTTTGGTTTTCTCTTGTCACATGTGCTCCCTTGTTCTAAGTTCCCGCCACTCATCAGTTACCATGGACACTAACCACCATCACAGCTGCACGTCATTAATCTTCCTTTGTGTATATAAGTTCCTGTTTGTGTTCAGTTCTTTGTCCGTTTACCGTCATTATACGTTATGTTGTTCCTGCCTGTCTGCCTGTTCGAATTAAAATTGAATTACTTTGTATTGTTCTTCTTCGTCTTCCTTCAAGAACACAGCCTGACATTAAGTAGTTAATATTGCTTTTTATGTAAGACCTTATGGAAGCTAAATGCAATCAGAATACTGTATGCTATTATATTAACATTTAAAATTGTGATTTACAGGCCATGGAAAGTCATGGAAATATGTAAAATATTTTTTGGGTGAATTATGGGTTAGTTTTATAGTTATCCTAAGTTCTAAAAATTTTTAATCACCATATTACACTTTTTTTGTATTCTTTGCCTGTATGTTCATGTATTTTATGTATTGTTTTGTCTGTAAAAAAAAAGCTAAACTCATTTAAAATTAATAAAATAGCATGTATTCATTCAAAGATTTTGGATTTTACTCTAGATTACATATTTTTGTTTTCTTTTAATGAAATCAGGAATGAACCAAATTTATGCAACAGGACAGAGTATAGTCCATGTTAACCCCTCAAAAGCCAAGTGATGTTTCATCAGAAGTTTATAAAGTCTCATGGGGTTTTTATTCTTATATTCGAGAGCTTTAATCAATATAACATTGATACTATATTTCTTTCTTTTTATGAGTTCAAGGAACAGCTCAATGAAAAGGTGATGCGAAAAAAGCCTTTTCTGCCGTTTGTGGTATGCAAAGGCTCACCTGGACAAGCCAGAATTATTTTGGAATAATGCACTGTGGACAGATGAAACTAAGATAGAGTTATTTGCTCACAACCAGAAGCTCTTTGCATAACGAAAAAAAGAACACAGCGTTCCAAGAGAAGAAACTGCTCCCTACTGTAAAATTTGGTGGAGGGAACTGGAAACCTTGCCAAAGCCGCAGGTCGCAGTATCAGCAGATTTCTACATTTAAGAATCAGTCAGGTTGAAGTTTCCCTGGGGTCGGTCAGTTGTTTCTACGTGATCTAAAGCGTTCATGCACAGACATAGATATAGTGTTCTAGAATGGCCATCCTAGTCCCCAGACTTAAACATCATCAAAAACTTATGGAATCTATGATTTGAAGCTTGGCAGCCATCAAACCTGACTGAACTGGAGAGGAAGAATGGTCAGTGTTGCCAAGTCTGTGGTTTTCCAGTGGAATTGGGCTACTTTAACCAAAGTTAGGGCGGCCATCTTTGAAACGCCTCTCGGGCATGCAAGTGCAGCTCCTGTCAAATGGTTTCAAATCACACAACTTTTGGCTGTTTGCCAAGCTTTCGATTAAATCTGAAATCACCAATAAAATCTGACAACAACTGTCTGAAATTTTGTTTCTAAACGCTCGAATCATGACAAAAAAAATTTTATTTTTCAGGCTGGATCAAGCTAATGCGCATACATAGTCCTAAGCGCATGTCTGACTCTTTCTATAGGAACCGTAGCTTCTAACAGCCGCTGCAGTGACGTGGTGACTTTACCAATCGGCGATTGGTTCATATTTAGAAGGCGGGACTTATTCTGCCATATTGTGCATTCAGTGTTGCCAAGTCTGCGGTTTTCCCGCGAAATTGGGCTACTTTTACATTGTTGCCACTGGTTGTTTTTCATGTCCGCGGGTTGAAACGACCTTAAATAACATGATATTTAACCCCTCTGGAATGTACATTTTACCAGGAAAACCCCACCAAAAACTTTGGAACCCCCGCCCTTTGCTTAACACTGTTGCTGTGGGTTGTTTTTTATGGCCGCGGGTTGAAGCCTCCCCAAATAACGTGATATTTGGCCCTTGGAAAGCAACTTTTACTAGGGGAACCCCGCCAAAAATGTGTATTTTACCCCCCAGAATGCAATTTTTTATGGGGGACCCCTGCTGAAACGCGATTGGGCTAGTTTTGAGTCGCAATTGGGTGGGTGTTTTATGTGAAAACCTGGCAACCCTGAGAATGGTAATTTCAAATAAGTAACATGCATTATATACTGACATTTATAGCGTGGTGGATTAAACCCATACAGAAAGGCCGTATATACATGCATTACACATATTATGTTCTTTTTACACTCTTTAAAGTTGCATTAAACTATAATAATAATCACGTGTTTACTCAACAACACAACCTGCCCCGCCCACCCGACTCCAGCGGAAGTGCTCTCGAGGAGTGGGAGGGGCTGGCGACTGGCGTAGCGTCACGTCCGCGCGAGAGCGAGACGCAGGAGGAGTGTACGCGCAGTGAGTGTGAGCGCGAGAGGATGGAGGCCGCAGAGCAGCAGCGGAGCTCGAGTGACGGCGCGACCGCCAGAGGAGCGGGAGTCCCGGGCAGCGGAGGCGGAGCAGGGCCGGGAGGAAGCGCTGAAGGAGAACGCGACAGAGACCGAGCCACTTTCGAGTGTAACATCTGCCTGGACACCGCCCGAGACGCTGTCATCAGCCTCTGCGGACACCTGTTCTGGTACAACCAATCGATAATCGATCACCATCAATATCATAACAGTAGGAGTCTGAACATTAAAATACACAGTGAGAAAAGATTGGCAGCGAGACCATAGTAACCAAACCTAGCTGTACTGATAATACCTGTTATTGTTATTAACTCACGTAAAATTGCAGCAACACAAGCACAACATGCCAAATAACAACAGTGATTGATTGACAGTCTGACATGTTGACAGGCAAGAATGTGTTTGATATTAAAGCTCGGGTTACTACCCTTTAATTCACCTTGGTCATCAATCATAATTTCATAGTTGCAACAGTTACTTATAAAAATGTAGTAACTATAGTATAGTACTATAGTAAACAATGATAATACCGTAATATTCTTTAAAGTACATTACAACATCATTTAAATGGTATATGAGTACAGTACTCAACCATTGTACCACCACAGTGAGGACATAGTTACTGCAGTTATTGTTACTATAGTAAAACTGTGGTAAACATGAAGTCAGTATGACTGAAATATTCAGAATGAGCCCTTGCCCTAATATACTATGATTTTGCAGTAGTAAAATCACAGTATTTGTTGTTCGGCTGTAAATGCTGGTTACTTTGGTGATTTTTTTTTTTTTTTTAGCTTTGTGACAGTTTGAGATGGTTGACATATGACCGTTAGACAGGATGAAGTGTTTTATTGTGCTGTTGTTGTCATCATGCACTAATAAGATGATTTTTCAGCTTGTTTAAGTGTCGCTTTGGTGTCCTCATAACACTCATTTATCTGAGTTCATAACGTGACATAATAGGTTTATTTATTTTTTAAATGGGACAGTTTATTGAACTTTTAGACTAAGTTTGCACATGTGTTTTTTGAGTATCATATTTGATACATCATGGCTCATATAGACTGATATAGTGAGAATATGGAGGACAAAACACCTCAACTGAGCAAAAATATGCACATTTTTGCAGATGCTGATATTTATATGAACGAAAAGCAACATAAAAAGCATATAAACACCAGTATGTGCCAATAATGTCTTAGTAAAATGATACTTAAATGCTTAGTTTTATGATCAAAGCTCTGTAGTTTTTAAACATATAATGCAATGCAATGCAATACAATGATGATTGAGAGATGAACAAATAAACCTGATGATCATATTTGATAAGTAAACCTGAGCTGCTGCAGTCATGTTCATCTTGAAATATTACTAACAATTTTAGTTATTCTTACGTTCACTTGATAAAATCAGTGCATAAAAAGTCTAAACTATCAATCAGACGACAGAAGGACTGTGACTGGCTTATCAGTGAAGTTTTGATTGAAATTCATGTAATAATAAGCAGGATACAATAGACATTTATAGGGTTAATTAAACTTGTGTGTCTGTGTTTCAGCCTGTCTGCTGTAGTGAAGTTTCTCTGCATTCGTTTCTGTAATAAATACTAGAGCATCTGAAACAAACAAGCTCCTCACTCAGTTACACAATGTCTTGATGAGTTAATTCCATTAAAACAGGTTGTTTTTTCTGCTGAACTCTTGTTGATGCGCTCTGAGTGAGTTTTCTCTAGTATCGGTTGGATCTCGTTCAGTGCCGTTAGTGTGAGATTATCAGGTTAATGAGAGATTAGACTCTGCGGGAGGATTGAGGTCGTAGTGAGGAGTAAGAATAGACACACACGTAACACTGACTCCTGTTTGAGTGATCGGGACCCTTCACTCGTCTCACACTCCTGTTTGTTTTGTAGATTTGCAGATGTTGTGGATTGTGTTTGTGATTGTGTGCATGACAAACGTCTCCTCGTTGTTCAATATTTAGGCAACAAACCCGTCAGGTTCAGCATACAGCAACTGCTTTCCGTCTTATTTTATAATTAATTCTATAGGCTATACTGTACACTTAACATGAGAGTTATTGAGCAAATCATAGCGTATTGAGAGAGAAATTACAGAACATGTGACCCTGGACCACAAAACCAGTCATAAGGGTCAATTTTTTGAAATTGACATTTATACATCATCTGAAAGTTGTATAAATAAGCTTTCCATTGATGTATGGTTTGTTAGGATAGAACAATATTTGGTCGAGATACAACTATTTGAAAATCTGAGGGTGCAAAAAAATCAAAATATTGAGAAAATCGCCTTTAAAGTTGTCCAAATGAAGTCCTTAGCAATGCATATCCACTCACAAAAATACATTTTTTGATATATTTATGGTAGGAATTTTACAAAATATCTTTATGGAACATGATCTTTATTTAATATCCTAATAATTTTTGGCATAAAAGAAAAATCAATCATTTTGACCCATACAATGTATTGTTGGCTATTGCTACAAATATAACCGTGCGACTTATTGCTGGTTTTGGGTCACAAATGTTTGTGAAGATTATTTCAATTAACCTGCATTTTGAAATTGTTTTCATGACAATTAAAATCATATATCCCCTAAATTTTCATCACTATAATTGAAATGATATGTATTGTGAAAAGCGCTATACAAATAAATGTGAATTGAATTGAATAATTCTCTTTTTTTATTGTAATATTATATCAATATTTTTGACGTTGCTGTGATAAGACTTGGGAAAGGGGAAATGTTTAATTGTGAAGTGAATTTTCATGGAAAAACTATCACAGTGCATGAAATATTATAGTTCTAAAAATGCATGTATTTTCTTGTGATTTTTTGGGGTGAAATATTACACAGACCCGTTATCAACAGGTTGCATGAGATTCACCATATTTTATATTCACAACTTATGGTACCTTTTCATTTTCATGCCAAATAAATTCTGAGAACAGATGTGATTTATGCAGATCATTTGCATGTATGCAGATCGTTTGCAGTAGCACAGATGACATAAACTAAAGCATTTAAATTTATGCATTTGGCAGATGCTTTTATCTGAAGAGACATACATTGCTTTTGATTAGGGTGGGAGTCGAACCCATGATCTTGCGTTTCGAGCTGCACTCTCTCCTGTTTGAGCTACAGGAATACTATTGGCTATTAAAAAACATAAATGCATGAACTAATTTTTTCTCTCTCTTTCTGTCGCTCCTGGTTTGTCGGCTCGTGCAGTTGGCCTTGTCTTCATCAGGTGAGTGTCAGTCTTGTGATGCTGTCGTTCAGTGTTGTACTTTCATTCAAAGTATGAGCAGCGCTTCACAGAAAACCAATGAACGCTTGTACAGTATAGTAGATAACTAACATAATGGCTCACATTATAAATGATATTATAGCTGTTCATACTGAGTGGAATTACATGCTTACAAGTATTAAAAGTTTTTTTAATTTTTAAAAAATTAATACTTTTATTCAGCAGGGACACATTAAATTGATCAAAAGTGACAGTAAAGACATTCATAATGTTACAAAAGATTTTATTTCAAATTAATGCTGTTCTTTTGAACTTTCTATTCATCAAATAATCCTGAAAAATGAAATTCTTAAAAATAAAAAATTGTTTTCAACATTAATAATAATCATAAATGTTTCTTGAGCAGCAAATCATCATATTAGAATGATGGACATGTGACACTGAAGACTGGAGTAATTCAGCTTTGATCACTGGAATAAATTACATATTCACATAGAAAACAGCTATTTAAAATATCGCAGTTTTACTGTATTTTTGATCAAATAAATGCAGTCTTGTTGAGCACAGTCTGATGCTGTCCCTTGTGTTTCAGTGGCTGGAGACGCGGCCCAGCAGGCAGCAGTGTCCCGTGTGTAAAGCAGGAATCAGTCGAGATAAAGTCATTCCTTTGTACGGCCGCGGCAGCACCAGCCAGGAAGATCCCAGGTACTGCTCCGGAAGAATAGTGCACTGCATACTGCCTTACTGACTGTTATTACAGGCATCATCAATGATTGGCATTTCAAACTGTAGTTTGCGGCATTGTCACATGACCTTACTGAGTTCCATGTTTAGTTCAGTGAGTGCAGAAAATACAATTATTAGGTAACACTTTGGTGTGGGGAACACATATTTACTATTAACTATGACTTTTGCCCCAGTAAACTCTTAATTTACTGCTTATTAATAGTTAGTAAGGTAGTTAAGTTTAGGTATTTGGGAGGATTTAGGGATGTAGAATATGGTCATGCAGAATAAGGCATTAATATGTGCTTTATAAGTACTGATAAACAACTAATAACAACTAGTTAAAGTTCCCTGTACTAAAGTGTTACCAATTATTTTTTATTTTTTAAATAAATCTGAAATAAAATATAAATATTAGATGAAAATTAGAAATGTTGCCTCGGCAACTAACTGAAATGAAGTTTAAGTTGAAGCACTGACATTTTTAACTGGAAATAAATAACTAAAACTGAACAAAAAACAAAAATCTAACAAATAATATAAAAAAAAGGGTTAAAAAGCTAAAACTGAAAATGTACAAATAAAATCTGATTCTATATATTAATAAAAACTATAATAGTATATAGATCATATAGAGAAGCCAGTCAGTGACGACGGCGGTAGGTAATATTAATAATATTTTATTAATATTTTTTGTGCTCACTTAATGTGTGCGTGTGTGTGTATTACAGATTGAAAACGCCACCACGACCTCAGGGTCAGAGGACAGAGCCCGAAAGCAGAGGGGTGAGCGTCTGTCCTGACATCATTATGGTGTGGTTATGACTGTATTAACATGATCATATCGTCTCTGCACCAGTTTCAGGGTTTTGGCGACACAGGGTTTCACATGTCGTTTGGAATCGGTGCTTTTCCGTTCGGTTTTTTCACCACAGTCTTTAACGCCAACGACCCTTTTCACAGACCAGGTCGGTATTGGTGCGTTTCTTTGTGATATGCTCTCTCTAAAGGGGTCATGACATGAGAAATCACATTTGCCTTGATCTTTTGACATATAAGAGGTCATTGTACCCTTAAAACATCCTGCAAGTTTCAGAGCTTAAAGGGGTGGTTGATTATGATTTCACTTTTTTAATTTTAGTTTGTGTGTAATGTTGCTGTTTGATCATAAACAACATCTGAGTTACGACGCTCAAAGTTCAATGCAAAGGGAGATATTTTCTTTTACAGAAATCTCTGTTTAAGGACTACAAAAAACAGCTGGTAGGGACTACAACGAGCTTCTTCCTGGGTTGGTGACATCACAAACTCTTAAATTTGCATAAACCCCGCCCCTGAGAACACACAACAAAGGGGGCGAGGCCATGTTGGGCTGCTTTAGAGAAGAGGAAGAGTTGTTGTAGTAGAGTGTTGTTGACATGACGTCATTTTACGCCGGACTGCTTCACAAACGAGGGTCAATTCAACGACAAAAGATTAACATGATGACACATGCTAGTGGATGAGTTGAATCAACTCCACAGCAACTATATAAATGTATCCACTAACCATTCAGAAACGTCCAGTTTCATTCTAAAAGTTGTAACTTCTTCCTGAGTTTCTCCATCAGTGTCGACTCCGGTTTGAACAATGTAAGGCTGAACACCGTTACTGACAATCCTCGTTTTGGCTGCGTGAGATTCTCCAGCTTTGTTGTTGTTGAGCAACCGAAGCGCGAGCTGTTAAAGCTCCGCCCTCTTCTGGAAAGGGGGCGGGGAGCAGCAGCTCATTTGCATTTAAAGGGACACACACAAAAACGGTGTGTTTTTGCTCACACCCAAATAGGGGAAATTTGACAAGCTATAATAAATGATCTGTGGGGTATTTTGAGCTAAAACTTCACAGACACATTCTGGGGACACCAGAGACTTATACTATATCTGAAAATGGGGCATAATATGTCCCCTTTAACATTATAGGTAAACCTCAAGGAACATATTAAGATAATAAAGAGAAATCCATGTCATGACCCCCTTCAGGTTTTATTATTAAAATAAGAATCTTTAAGATCATGTCAGGGTTCATGAATGCTCTCAGTCAAAGGTGTTTGGTTCATTTCTGAAGCCTCTGTGTGTTCAGATCCTCATTATGGAGGCGAGCATCAAGGCAACGGCAATGCCAACAACGGCAACAACTGGCAGGACTCGCTCTTCCTCTTCCTGGCCATCTTCTTCTTCTTCTGGATGCTGAGCGTGTGAGATGATGGACGAGGACACTGTCTCATGTGTGCTTTCAGAAGATAAACTCACTACCTGTCTGTCTCATGTCCATATATGCGCGCACACACACACACACACACACACACACATCAGTGTTGAGAGACAGTATTAATGATCGCCGGCAGTAGATCAAACACTACAGAAGCTGATGAATCTCACCAGAACATCTCATGTTTCACCTTAGAATGCTGTGAGAAATTACATTGTGCATAAAGGAACTTATTTCTGAAAGTATTGTCATGATTATTAAACATATTCATTCCCAAATTCTTATTACTTTAATGTAATGTTTTTACTGTAGTAATGTATAAATATTTTTTTAGCATTATGGTATAATAAGAATTGGCAGGGGAGGGAATGTTTAATTTATTGTTAAGTAATTAATTGTCATAAGTTCTTGAAGAGTTCATAATGTATTTTCTTTTTTGTGATTTTTGGGGTGAAATATTACCCAGAACTCGTTCTCGGCAGGTTTCATGAGATTCACCATGTTCACCGCTTTTTGTAGCTTTTCATTTTCATGCCAAAGAAATTCTGAATATGAATATGAAGACAGAAATGTGATTTATGTATGGATTTATTTGGATACTCCTGAAAGCGCTTTGAGGCCGTTTGCACTGTGCGTTTGGACAGCACGTAAATACAACAAAAAAAAAACACAAAAAAAAAACACGTAACTTATTTCGGAGTGAAATATGACCTGAACATGCTTTTGTGAGATTCACCCATTGTTTTCAGTGTTCAGGGTTTAGAATCGCCTCAAAGATGCTCGCTAGTCATAAGCTAATCCAGATCAGACGCTAACGTGAGTTCCGGTTTCAATGCGGTTCACGTTCACGCGCGTTCAGACCCGGGTGGAGTCTGTTCAGGAAGTGTTTCCACAACAGTTTTATCTGCTGTGTCTTTGTTTTGTAAAGCAGACGTGACCGCTAACACACAGCGTATGTCATAACTGTTATTAATCACCTGATTATGAGTTAACACGCAATTAGATATGATTTACAGGGTGAATGAGTGATGATAGTGGGTGAAATCTGAGTAAATATATTGTCATAGATAAGAAACAGTGAATTTAATTTTCATCCTGATAATGTTGTGTTGCGAGTGTGTATGTGGGTATGTATGTGTATATATGGATATTGTACATGATGTTTTTAAGCGTCTCTCTGTCATTGGCTGTGACTTTGATTGACAGCCGAAAGGTGATGGTTTGTAATCCTGTTGGTTTTAACTGTTTGTCAGTGTAACAAACATCCTGTGAAACAACATTTGTGTTTATTTCCTCTTGCTGCACAGCCCTTTTGGACCTCTTGTCTGAAGACTGTGACCACGCCCACTTTTAAAATGCCGATGCAGGTCGTGTTGATTGACGGCTGCTGGGCATAAAGTGGGTGGGGTTTACAGTCAGAATCCGTTGATTCTTACTGGATGATTTTGGGTGACTTTAGTTGAAATTGCTCTTGTTTGTCTTTTTCCTTTTTTGCATATCACTGGTTAATTATGTTCGTAATGAGTCTTTTTTTGCCATAAAGAGTCTTTTGGTAGCTAAATTGCATATAATTATTGTGCATATGCAGCAGAAACTAAAGTGGGTGTGGCCTGTTCTCTGGCACTTGATAAATAAACATTTAATACAACTGGTGTGGTTATTTTTATTATCTTTTTTTATAGTATTTTATTGAACTTTCTATAATTAGATAAAACTAACTCAAACTAAACTCTCCTCAAATTTGTCACTACTGAAACACAATAATAAATAATTTAATAAGAAGGGTTATATTAACATTTTGTTTACATCTACCTTGTAAATACATTTTTTGCTATTTTTTAAAAACATTTTGACTCATTAGTTTGGATAAACATTGAACCAAACACTATAATAACATCTTAGCTGATAATTCAATATACTTTATTTTTGACAAAACATCCCATGTTTTGATCATGACTGCACAATCTTGGTAGTGACCACATTACAAAATTTTAACTCATAAAACATATTAAAATACTAATGATTTGCATAACTGTACTAAAATTTTGTTTATTTCCCCCAAATAAATGATTGTGTTCTCTTTTGTCAATGATGACATGACTGTTTCGGTAGTGACAATTTTAGATACTTTTGAGCCTAGCTCAAAGATGCTAATCAGTACATGGTCAACTAGCACAGTTCTGAACAGTTGTACACAAAACAAACAAAATTTTATCAAATAACACTCAAAAAAACAAAAACAATGTCACAAACCAAAACTTCACCACACGTTTCGGTAGTGACAATTTTAGATACTTTTGAGCCTAGCTCTAAGATGCTAATCAGCACATGGTTAGCTAGCACAGTTCTGAATAGTTGTACACACTAAATTTAATGGAATAACACCCAAAAAAAGTTTGCTTAATTGCAGAAAAAAAGGTGTTTGGTAGTGACATTCCTTAAAATGACAGATTCTCAGACTTTTGAACAAAATGACGGTACCTATCTACTATGAAAGAGGCTATGAGAGGGAAGGACATGGGAATATTTCCTGATCAAAAATGTAGGTGTGGTTATATATATATATATATATATATATATATATATGTGTGTGTGTGTGTGTGTGTATATATAATGATTTTAGCTAATTTGTGACAAGAAAAATGTCATAGTTTTGTGTACTTTGCTCAAACACAATGAAATGTTGAAACAAACCATCTAATACTTATCAGATGTCATCAGATCTATTGTCAACAGTGGAGTCATAATCTGCTCAGGTCATCTGATATGGCCTCATCTATAAAGAGTGCAAGTTATATTATAACTGCACCTTGAGCTGTTATGAACTGATGCATGACTATAATGACCAGTGAATGATGTCAGAGACCGGATCTGCTGGTTTTGAGTTGCAGGAAGCCTTTCAGGACACAAACACATTTTTTAACTTCCCCCGCCATTTTTCAGCAATACATGTTTTCATTGTTATACGGTGGGGGGCGCTGTTATGCATCTTCTGAAAGAGTACAGAATCTATTTCAAAACGCAGGCGAAGAAGAAGCAGAAACAAGCGATCGACGCATTGTAAAATAACGCGATTATCAAATTACAAGTAAATATTGAGGTATAAAGAGGTTTAGTGAAGCTTAATGAGTGTTGATGGACACGATCTACTCCATCTGTGTTAAGATTATTTTATCACACACAGTCTGTTTTAAAAATAATACTAAAATAAAAATGTTTAGCATTATTTTAATTGATTTAATTGTGTCAGATCCGGTGTTATGACTTAATTTTATAATATTAGTTTTTCATTTAAGTCCATATTAAGTCTAATTTTCAGTCATTTTATTCCAATTACTTGCAAAGGCAAAATGCTTTGTTTCAGTTTTATTTTCTAGACTTTCTTTCACAGAACTGTTAATAATTTGGCTGTATGATGCTTTGCTTTAGTTCAGTGAGTTCAAAATTCAAACATTCATAATCCTGAAACTGATGGCAAATATAGAAGAGAAAATAAGCACCTGTTTTTTTTTAATGTACATTTTTATTAAATTTATGTGCGTATATATATATCTTTAAATAAATATTCTCTGTTTATTTCCAGTTTACACTAAATCACAACTAAATACAAATATAAAAAACAGTGTGAAACAAGCATGAACTACTTTAACTATAAAAACATTCAAAACAAAGGCTTTCTTTCATTCATGCTTATGGAGTTTCATATTTTGGACTTATTTTCTATTGCAAAGTGAAAAATGTGGCTTTAAAAACAGTACAGTAGTTTTGGAAGAACAGATTGTTAAGTTATTAATCTGCAACAAAAACAGTCAATTATATGTGCAATATAGTTTCACTGTGCATATCTTAGTAAAAACACAAACCAAATAATTTTAATAAAGGCTAATAAAAATGCTTTGGCTCACAGACATCATTCAAATGCACTGAACGATCCTCAATTTTGGTGACAAAAGTGTGTCAAGAAAAAATTCACAGGCACATTTTCAGTAAAATCAGTTAAATGAACTCGGAGATGGTCGAGTCTTGGTAACGCGTCTAAGAAAAAAAATGAAACTGGGAATAACGATGTTTAAAAGTGTTTGTACGTGGATTCGCTGGGATCTTGAAAGTGACGGTGCTTGAGAGTTTGAAGGCAGAAACCCTCATCATCATCATCATCATCATCATCAACCCGTCTTGGGCTGTTTGTTCTTCTTGTTGAGGATCTTCATCAGGTTCTTGGACATGAAATATGGTTTCTCTGCACTGCCGTCGTTACGCTCCAGATCCTCCACTGCACCACAGAAACAATGATAGTAATATAAACTGTACACTTACAGCAGCTCCATGAATAATGATATTGTAGAGAGTGACACTCACAAAAGCACAGGAACAGCGTGTCCACACCCATGTTATACACACTGAAGAAGCCGTGAGCGATCAGATACGCACCGAACACCACCGTCTGTTGGCACACAAACACACACTTCACTTCTCTGAACAACAACAACTGTCCAAGTCACACTTACAACTGCCTGATTAAAGTCTACATCTCATTTTATAGCTGATTACAAAATAAAAGTACATTTTTATGACAATTTCAACGTGTTGTAATTGACTTAGTATGTCAATTTTGACTTAACGTGAATTGCAACATCATAATTTCGACTTTTTAATTCAAAACATCGAAATTATGTCAAAAAATAAACTATAAATAAACAAATCTGGATAAAAATGTCAAAATTATGATTTTATATGTGAATTTACCCTTTTGATGTCAATTTTGACTTTACGTAAATTTCAACATGTTATAATTAGGACTTTTTAAGTCGTCAAAATTAGTTGAAGTTATGACGAAATTTATGACAGAAATTCATAACTGATTCAAATATTCATAATTAATCATAATGAATAATCATAAGTTATGAATACTTATTAATATTTCCCTTTTAAGCTAACTAGCAATACTTAATGTGATAACTTTACTGTTTTGTCAATTTTGACTTGTTAGTTTACTTTTTAAGTCGTCAAAATTATGACAAGTCGAAGTTATGACAAAAAAAAAAGAATAACAAAGTCGAAATTATGACATACTAAATCGAAATTGTCATTTTGACTTAGTAAATTTTTACTTAATGTTAATTTACACTTTTTACGTCACATTTTTGAATTAGTATGTGAATTTCGACTCGTGTCGACTTATATGACTTAATTAAATAAAAATGGATAAAAAGTCAAAATTATGACTTCATATTTGATCGTTTTACCTTTTTTGTAAATTTTGACTGTGTGAATTTTAACTTATTATAATTATGACTTTTTAAGTTGTCAAAATTATGACAAGTCGAAGTTATGACTAAAAAAAAATAATAGCAAAGCTGAAATTGACATACTAAGTCGAAATTATGTAATTTTGACAGTCAATTTTGATGTAAATTGACTTTAAAAAAAGTTATGTCAAGTTAAAGTTGTGACAAAAAATTCATGACAAAGTCTAAATTATGGCATACTAAATCAAAATTGTCATTTTGACTTTTTTTAATTCATAATTTTGAAATTAGTATGTACATTTCGACTCATGTCGACTTATTTAAATAAAAAAAATGATTTTTCAAATTAGTATGTCATAATTTTGAATTTTTGACTTCATTATTTTAAGTATTTAAGTATTTAAGTCAAAATTATGACCAAAAAATTAATGATGAAAAAAGTCAAAAACAAAATATTTGGACTTTGTATGTGAATTTTGACTTGTTTAAATAAAAAAAAAAAAAAAAAAGGATAAAATCTCTTAATCTCTTAAAATCTCTTATGTTTACAGAGAGTGAATGGATCATGTCACACTAAAGTCTGCAGTTTCAAGTTTTCGGTACATGAATGGATCTGGGCGGACTGAATTCTTTGGGACTGAGGTGTAAGTGTGTGAATCTCACTATGATGGGCATCCAGTAGTAGTTGAGAGCCGCCGTTTCAAACGTGGTTCCTGGAGTCGGAATCCTGCCGGAGAAGAAGAAGAACGCCAGCACACCTGAGAAGAGACGAGACGTCAGAGATCTGATGTGTGTCTGTAGGGTATGAAGATCTCTCTCTCTCTCTCTCTCACACTCACCCACTCCACCGACCACCAGCAGCTTCCCGAAGAACAGCAGCAGATCCGTCACTTTATCCAGCACCACCACCCTGAGCAAACCACAGACGTCCTCACATTTACTCCACAGCAGAAATTATGAGATTCATTTTGTCCTGATTATGACATTTTGTTATAGTTTTTAATTAGTATGTCATAATTTCGACATGTATATTTCAAGTTATGTCAATTATGACAACACACATATATATTTCAAACTTTCGACTTTTTATCATAATGTCGACTTGTGTCATAATTATATATGCCCATAAACAACATTCAGTTTTTACGTAGTTTCTGCTTTTTATGTCAGATTCAGCTTGTCATAATTTCGACTTATGTCAGTGTCGCCTTTTTGTCATAATTTTGACTACATAATTGTAACTTTAGGTAAATTTTTACTGTGAATTTCCTCTTTTTGTCATAAATATGGCATTTTATGTCCGTTTTTACTTAGTGTCATAATTTTGACTATTTACCTTTTAATTTTTTACTGTCAAATTTCGTCTTTTTATGCAATAAATATGGCATTTTGTCAGTTTTTACTTAGTATGTCATAATTTCAACTTTATATAATAATTTTCAACTTTTTAAGTCATAATTTGTAGCCAGTTTTGACTTTTTATGTCATAAATATGGAATTTTATATACATTTTTACTTAGTATGTCAATTTCGACTTTTTAAGTCAATTTGTACTATTAATTTCATCTGTTTATGTCATAAATATGGCATTTTGTCAGTTTTTACTTAGTATGTCAGTTTCGCCAATTTGAACATTTTATGTCAATTGACTTTTTAAATCATAATTTCTTTTGATTTTTTGTCGATTTCGATTTGTCATAATTATTATTTTTATCATAATTGTTTTTTGTCATAATTATGACATTTTATGTCAATCTTTTTATTTAAAAGGTCTTCCCAAGTCACAATTTTGACTGTCAATTTAGTCTTTGTCATAAATATTGACTTTTTGTCATAATTATGGCATATTAAATCAGTTTTTACTTTTATAATTTTGACATTTTATTTCTATTTTGACATAAAATGTTGAAATAGAAATAAAATGTCAAAATTATAATAATTTTATAACTTTTCAATTCACAATTCTGACTTTTTATGTCATAATTTTTACATTTTATGTAATTTTTTACTCAGTATGTCATAATTTTTTATCACAATCAAGACTTTAAGTCATAATTTCAACTGTCTATTTAGACTTTTTGTCAATTTTGTCATAATAGTCTTTTTATTTATAATAAAAATTTTGATTTTGACTTTATCACATAAATATGACTTAGTGTGTCATAATTAAGATTTACCAAAGCATGATTTTTTCTTATGTGGCAGAAATGGGCTTTCATAAGACACGATAAAATTCCTGTAACAAGCAATTCGTCTGTTCACACTAGATGCGACACGACTACGTGACGTGACAAAACCAATCAAAAATCACAGCCAATCAGAAAAGTGTGTGGGTGGAGTCTCTATTTGTATTGATTGATTTATGTTAATCAAATGCATTTATCATTTATTTATTTTTTATTGTAATTCATTTTTATTTGACTCAAATTGATTAATCAAATGTGTTATTTTGATTCATGAACTTGTACATTTTGTCCACGTCTTGATAACTGCAGCACAGTAAACACTCGTCTCACCGTATGATGTTCCTCATGAGCAGAGAGAAGGCGTTCTTAGCGGACACACAGAAGTTCTTCCCGTAGATGGCGATCTATAATCCACAGAAACACTGACATTGACATTCATCCGGCTGATGATTTGATCCACATCAGCTCGTGTGAGAGAGAGTTTACGTACCATGATGTAAGCGTTCCTGTTGATGAACTTGATGAATTTCTCCAGACACCAGAAGCAGCATTTGAGACAACACATGAGGAACCGCGTGCACGGGTTCTGAGCCTCTGAACACACACAAACACACACGCATATCAGTGAAGCATCAGAGTATGATACATGGTTTATCAACTCATAGTTTGGTTGTAAATATTACTATTTATAACAACAATAATAATTTTTGGCATACAGGACATACAGTGGCCCTCCACGACCGAGTTTGGACACTCCTAATCTAGACAAACACATTTTCATATCTTACAGTGTTTGAGAAGACAAAAGGTGTACGAATGGAAGCTCTCTCTGACCTTTGAACTTGTGGTCCAGATACTCCAGAACGATCCGGACGATCTGCACCAGCGTGAGAATCAGAGCGCCGAACGCCAGAGAGCCCACGTGATACCTGACCAACAGCAACAAATCCAGAGCAAACTTAATCAAACGATGAGACGCGAGATTCACACAGTAAAGCACGGCTTGTATAAATCCAATACAGCAGATTTAGACGGTTTCCCTTATTAATATTCACAAATTCCTGACAAACCTATTCATAAATGCGTCTGTAAGTATGAACGCCATCTAGTGTCTCAAAACACAGCAGTGATTTCTTACACATATTTCTGCTCTTTTTCTAGACGATTTATTAGTGCACTTTATCTTAAACAAACAAACAAAAAAAAATAGTTTTATAAACTAATGAAACCGTAAGAACACTTTGAAACGTCTTCTCTTTTATCTTCACATCATCAGGACTGTGGAAAAATAATATTAACCAGAAATATCACATGCTAATATCCATAATACAAATATATCCATAATATCCATAAAAACTCATTTTATTGATTTTCTTATTATAAACAAATAAAAAAATATGTAATATTTTATTTATATTTAATATTTAATAAAATATCTATTATTATTATCTACTGGTTAAATCTTGGTGGATGAATATAAACAAATATTTTAAGACTTTTAAGTCAATGTATTGACTTTTTATTATAACCAATACATCAAATTTTATGAAATGACATATTTATTATTATTATTATTACTACTACTAATAAAAATACCTACAAG